>JAHLJT010009522.1:0-22718 GCA_031308135.1 Acheta domesticus | reverse complement strand
GGTCGTAGGAGAGAAGTCGAGCCGGTGTGGAGCAGTCGTCGACAATAAGGATGTTAAATGCGCTTGCAAACCCAAAGGAGATTGAGTTGCGACCTGTATATCTCAGGATCCATCTGTCGGTCGGTGGAGTCGCAGACTACCAGCACCAAAATACCGCGCGTGGGTGATAGCTTTGATGGCGATCGAAGAATCGGAAGATATCCTCAGGGACTTCGCACTATCTGTAAATGAAATTTTAGTTTGCATTATCTACAATAAGATATTAATAAGAAACATGAGTTTTCTGTACATTCGTGAGAACAATCGGCTGGGTAGATTGACTCAGAAATGGTCATAATTAAATAACATGGTCATGAAGCAAACATAGCAAACACTTGAATAAAAATATTAATACCCTAAATATAAATAATGTATAAGCAACGAACATATTATTTAAATTATTTATTTTCCACATTTGAGTTGCAATAATCTTTTCCAAAATTGCAAGGACAATGCGACCATTCTGAAGAAGAGCCTGTGAAAATTGTGTAACTATTCATTTAACTATTTGTGGTATCGATGCCGGTTACATGTCGTTGAATTCACTTTTATTAGTGTAGATGTACAATGAGCTAAATGAATACTTTGTCACCATTCCGGAACAAAAAGGCATGTTTGAGTGTTTCCCACAAAGACGCTTGCATACTGACCAGCATGAATAATTCGTGTTCCCGTGGGCATCCGTGGTGGAGATCCGGACGCCCTCCCTTCGCCGTCAGCGCAACCTGTGTTTCCGCCGCCATCCCCCACGGCGATCATTACAGCCACGTGCGGTTTGCTTGTTTATCATCTTGGCCAAAGCTAGCGCTCTATCGCTGAGAAGCGCGTCGCCCTCTTTCAAGGCGAGCGTGACAGTGTCGAAGTGCTTGAGAATGGACGAGTTCGTGTTCACCAAATCCCACTCACATGCGAAGGGCTTTTCGTGTAGTTGAGTCAATAGGGAGAGTGGGGCTGCCTCCAAATCCACAGATGTCATGATTAATAGGTTCAGGAATAGTAAGTTTGCGCCTTGGTGTTCATTATGCCAAATCTGTAAAGAAAAGAGATAAGTCACTTGCTATTTTTTCTTTTACTTTCTCGCCTTACTTCGTAAGAATAGAAAGCATTGTAATCGTACAGCGAAATGTAAGATTTCTTGACAGAGAAACTCTTATTGTGGGCACTGGTAAGAAAAAGTGGAAAAATATTATTCTTATAAGTGTAAATTACCTCCTCTAACAGTATTCTAGTCAGAATCCATGTTCTGTGAGTCTGTGATACTGAAAAATCAGTTCAGGCAAACTACCAAATAAACGGGAAATTTGTTAAAATGTAACCAAGGACAATAGATTAAATATATTTCTAATACCTTGGCAAACATCCATCCAAATATGAGAAACCCAACAGCGGTTCGTGCGCTGCAATGCTGTTTACCTGTTTGAGAATTGGCTTTCGCTGGCTGCTGGTGGAGGTGGTGCGGTGTGAGTGGCCAAACGTTGCGTGTGGAGGGTGTTGCCCGAGGGAGTGGCACCATCGAATACTCTGAACTCCTTTGTTTGCATGTTCCTAATCTGCACCGTTTATCGGTGCGAGTGTATTGGGGAGATGTATGAGACATACCGCACGTTGATCATTGTCTCGTGGGCGCCGGAAAGAACGTTGATTAAACTCTACGGAGGCAATTCCTTGTCCACACTACCTTGAACTCGCTTGTTTCCAAATAGCAAAATATATGTGGTATTTCAGAGGGGTGTATTTTCTGCCGATAAATATTTACAATTAAAACTTTATTTTATGAAGGAGATACAATATATTTTAATGCATTTGTTACGATGCAGGCATGTAATTCAATTAAATGTATCGCTTGAATGTTTTTCGAATATTAAGGAACAACAGAATTTCAAATCGGCGAGACAGATAGTGGCGTCCAAAAGGGAGAAAGTGAATGGCTGTAACAAATTGCAGCAAGACTCTTCTTAATTTAAGTCTCGAAATTTGTTTTCGATCCAAAACAGAAACAAATGTACGTGTAATTCAAATTAACTGCTAAATGTTAATTCTTTTGCATGGAGAAGTGAATGCTTGTAATAAATGGGGAGGGGGAACATTGTTTGAAATAAGGGGCCCCATGGATCTACTGCCCCAGGCGTCATGTTTTCTCTAGCACCCCCGGGCAGGAAGAGTAGATTCTCTTAGATAATTATTACTGTGGTAAGCTACCTGTCTTACACGGAAACTTAATTTACAGCAAAAGTAAAACTGAATCATGAGAAAGGTCGATCACATGTTGATAAATGACGTAATGCTGTTTCCCTATTAACTGGAAAATCCTCGATTGGAGCTTGCAGAAAATAAATTACAGAAAAGGACAGCCTCTCCCTTTCATTTGCTCCAAACCAGCAGTTCTTGGAAATCTTTCTGAACTTTAGTATTTTTCAACATGTGTAGGTTCTGTGATAATGAAAAAAACCCACCATTTATTTATTTCCCATAAACTCAATTCCAATGTAGAAATAAACCTGTTCATAATATAAATTTTATAACCTCACGAAGATCGTAATTACGAATATTAAGTTATATATCAGAGATGTATTCTACAATGAGACTTTGCTGACGTCCTTAAGTGTGTTATCTGATATGAGGAAACACGTTTGTCCTGCCATGCTGTTTGTCCCCGTGGACTGATATCGCATTTCTTCGCATAATTTGTCGAACCCCGGCGTCAACATACCAGTAAGCGCACGAGTCACCTTCACGTGAACTCAAGCAAGAGTAATCGACGTAATGGTGTAACAGAGTTCGAGACTTTTCGTATTATTCAGTTTATTAATATTTGACAAATTTTTAGTTAAGTTGGTCAATTGAGAAATATTACTATGGACATACAATAATTCAGTTTGTTGTCTGGAGAATAAAAATGTACACTAACCTCAGTAAAACCTTGCAGGAAGATTCCAGAAAAGTAACTAAAGGGATCCACTATATGCATGAAAGCTCGGTGTCTTAACGAAGGATAATTATTTCGAAAATGCTGCAATACTGATGGGATATCAAGATTCAGTGTAGTTAAAGTTCCAAGCATAATAAGTGAAGCAACATTAACTGCTCCAAGGCATCTTCAGCAACCGCATCATTTCCGTGTAACGCGTCATGCCGTGATGCATTTCAAACTAATAAAGTGTGTCTTATGAGCAAATGTTAATATATAATTTTTTCAACTGACGGGAAATGTTTGAGATAGATTTCAATTTCAACTTATTGGTTGTTTCTTCGGTCCAAATCAGTTTGCATTTTATTGTGAACTCGATTACCTTCTTCGGTCCATGAGAAAAAGGCTGAAATGTGAATTATAAGTGGACACATTAATATGCCACAGATACGTCGTTAGAGATTCTTTCAGTACTTAAATTCATTGGTATTGCAACTTTCGAAAATCGCCAGCTTAGTTTGCTCAATCGATAACACTGCAGTGACACTGATTGGAGGTCCTATGGCTGCAGTTCAATCGGCAACAGGATTTTTGAGACTAGCTACATAGCTATATCGAGTTCAGCCGCTGTCTGAGAAGAATTCTAGTTACCTATTCCTCTGATCGGGTGTTTTTATGTGTTTTCTAAGATCAATATCAGGTGAATACCGGAGCAGTTTTATAACAAACAAACACGGACCGCGCACAATCGTTCATTTCTCTGTCCTTTGTATAATTTTATAATACTTTGAGAAAACTAAAACTCACTTGGGGATCATTAAAACAACACATACAGTACTAAAGTTCATAGTTACGTTTTTAATTTTGAATCTAACAATGTGAGCAACAAACAATGTGAGCATATAAACACATAACGTCGAGCTCTATATCAATTATATTAATAATATTCCTTCAAATACCCCGCTTTCGCGTGACCACGAAATAATTTATCATACTCAATGACACGTGTTTTCGCAGAGTATTCTTAATTTTTTAAAATTTATTTTATTTTATGTCGCTTCAACTACAAAATGTTATTAGCAACATCCACACAATAACATTATTTCTGTACATGGAGTGTTATGACACTTAGGATGGGAACATTCATATCACATTATTAACCAGTGTATACATTTTTACTTTCCCGTGTACGCACGTATACACGGAGTGATATACTTAGTATAGGGAAAGTTATGTAATGCTGCGCGAAAAAATGGCCAATTTTCGGCGGAAAAAAATAATTGCCGGCCCCCGTGAAAAGGAAAAAGTTGATAAAAACAGTTGCTAAATAAGAAAAAATTCCCTATCACGTGGTGTAGCCAGAAACCCTTTTTTCTAGGTCCTTGATACCGAAAACCCAATTGAAAGGAAAAGGTCCGTCTGTCCGCCCGTCTGTCCGTCCGTCTGTGGACACTGCTAGCGCCTAAACCATACGTACGATTTCTACCAAAATGGATATCCCCGGTCGACCTGATTCTAGTCAAAGCTTTGAGATTTTGAAAAAGATTCTTCAAATTTGGGGGTACTTTATATGAAGGTGATTTTAAAAATTTTCTCAAAACAGCTACAAATTTTTTTAAAAATTTCTTGAATGAATAGAGTAAAATACACTTATTAACATGGCATAGGTCCGATTTTCACGAATAACTAACTCTGAATTTTCGAAAATTGTGAAAGTTTGAATTTTTTTCGGCGTCATTCTCCAACTACAAAATTGAAGATAGAGATTTTTCCGTCAAATAAAATGTGCTCTCCAAAGTGAGTTCTTTGTTTAAGGTCATGTACATTGTTCCTAAAATTTTAGTAGTTTTCGCACAACATTGTGTGCAATATGTGCAATTTAAAAAAAATTACCAAAACAAGATTTTCTCAAAAATGGTTCCAAATTTTTTCTTTAAACTTTAGGTAGAGATAGTGGTAAATGTACTCAATCAGATGACATAAAAGCCATATTGCTCTATAGGTTGGTTTGTTCAAAAATTACAAAAATATACATTTTTTCACATGTTTCTCACGTCGATACTATTTACATTATCGGCGATTTTTTCACATTATTATATTTACGAGTACATGTGCTTAAATAATGTCAAGTAAAGTTTCTCGAAAACCCAACCGTTTTCTGTGAAAACTAGCTCAAAATGTCGCATTTTCAGAAACACTCAAACGCCATTTTCTCATATATGGCTGCAAATGTTTTCTTCAAACTTTTGTAACGGATAGTGCTAATAACTCTTTTTAGTATAGCGTAAAGTTTATTTTGAATTTTTTTTCAAAAATTACATAATTGTAATTTGTTTGAAAGATCTCTCACATCTTTAATATGCACATTACCAGCAATTTGTAAATATTATTATATTTGTGAGTGTAAGTGCTTTAAATAACTTCAAATAAAGTATTTTGAAAACTCAAAAATTTTCTGTGAAAATGAGCTTCAAATTTCACATTTTTAGTAGTGCTAAAACGCCATTTTCTCTTCAACGGCACATCTTTTTTAAAAGAAAATTGCCATTTTTGACTAGTGTTTATTGTTCTTTAATATTCTAAAATTAATGTTTCCGTTCTACCAATAGGAAACCGAAAAATTAAGAAAATGACAAAAAAATGTACTTTTGGCGGTGATAGACGACAGCTGGCAAGAAAGAGTTTGTGGCAATTCCGAATAGCTAGTGGAGACCCAAGGAAATAGAAAACTAATACGGGAAAGTCTGTGCCATTCTGTAGCACCACTAGTTCTTATATAAAACTGTACAAGTTTATGCTCTTCAAAAAATTGAGAAACCGACTGTATGGTTCTCTGTCCTTTAGTACTCTTGACATGTCGTTATTGACACTATGTCTTGTCCAATCAGTCTCAAACCTGGGGCAAAGAAATAGGTAATATGTACATAGAAATTTTACACACATTACATATATCAGCCATTTTCTCGCTGATCAGATGGGCATGTGTGAGCTTGGTGTGACCTATTCTGTATCTAGTTAAATCTAGATAACACAACCTGGTCAGCTCTGCAGAAGGATGTGGCTGGTTTACAATCATCGTATTCACATATACTTCTTAATTTGCTGCGGGCGTTGTTATTCCATTCCTGTCTGGCAAACTCTTATAGTTTTCTCTTGATGTTGGCGTGATAGTCCTGTAGTATTATGGGGAGGTTACTTCATCAAGTTGTGAGGACTCTTTTGCGGCGCTGTCTGCCAGCTCATTCTCGATGATACCCATATGAGCCGGGATCCAGCCAATCTCTTTACCTGTAATGTTCGAGTTCCTTAACATAGTAACAATGTCTAAATCTAGCAGATTTTCTGAGTAAAAGGCATTTCCAATAGCCAACAGAACCAATTTGGGGTCGGTTACTATTAGAAATATGCGTTCAGTCTTTGAGAAAATAGTCTAGTGTGGTTATGATGAGATCTAACTCGCTGGACAAAACTCTGTTCTTGTCGGGCAGTTTGCTTGAGATTACCCTTGTTGGCGTTTCAGCAGAACATCCCACCAAGTTGCTACTCTTCGAGCTATCTGTGTATACTTCGTTATAGTTCTAATACTTGGCAATTTCTTCTTCTATTCTGGCTCGTATCCTTTGATTGTCAGTTTTTGACTTCTTAGAATTGTTTGTGAACTCCTCAGCTTTAATGTCCTGCATAATCCGTGTTGCGTAGTGATACTGATTGGTTTACGAGGGGGAATGGTTTCTGATATTGTGCTTAGTATTTATATAGCCCGTACAGTAATTGGTTTATGTTGTTTCTTTTTGAAGCATAGTTTCTTCCTGTGTCTACAAGGGGCCGTTTTAACATGCTTTTGGGCCCTAGGCTGTAAAATGTAACGGGCCCCATGGGCCCTAGGATAACTAATGTACATCCCAACATAATGATGTCTTTGAAAATTTTTTTTTATTAATAATATTATTATTAAGTAATAATATAGTATAGAGTATACATTATATACAATAATATATTACATTTGAAATTTTAAGTGCAATAATTAACAATAATAATATATTGTTTTTAAAAACAATATGACAAACAGGCATGTTCAAACGATGTAGACAACTCTTAGAGGCAACAAAGCCATAAAATTGTATTTTTCTCGACACTTTTGACCACTTCAGATTTTCTTCTAAATGAAAGGCCCTTGATTCAGAAACGTACTTTCTTAAAAGTACCTTTTTTTTAAGTGTATCACTCTAAGTTAGAATAAAAAATATAAATGTAGTAATATACTTTGTTTATTTATTTAAAACAGAGAAAATGTGTGTAAAGTTTAGAATATTTGCTTGTCAATCTTATTACGATTAAAATCCTATAAAAATCGAGAAAAACATTCTACAAATTTGTGGACCCCTAAAAGTTCCAGGCCCTAGCCCAGCCTAGTCAGCCTAGTGGATACAATGGCTCTGTCTATAAGTAAGCTGATAAATTTGGTTGATAGGGTTGACGCAATTAGCTGTAACTTATATACTATAACTAGATTTCTTCTTTTATCCGGAGGTGGTAAAAATAGTTTGTTTTTCACAATTAGTGCTTTTATTAATGATATGCCCAGTTCTTAGAAAATAGTAGTTTTCTCATAATTTTGGATGAAAATGGTTAATATTAAAAACACAATTTTCTCAAAAAGGGATCAATCTTTTTTATATACTTTTTGAGCAATTTTTGAAAATTCAGAGAATTAAACAAAAATGCCACAAGCGAAGTTTTTGTTCTATCCGAGAAAAACGAAAACAAAATTTTTGGATCCGTTTTGAAATGTTTGAAGCTTCGTGTACCTAAAATCATCGATTTTAAATTCAAGTGGCCAGATCGATCCGGGATATAAGCCAGATCAATCCGGGAATTTCAGTTTTGGTAAAAATCCTACATACAATTTAGTCGCTAGCCTTGTTGGCAGACAGATTGACGACCGAATGGCCTGATTGACGGACGGACGAACGGACTTTCGTTCGGACGGATTGACGGATGTTTTTCCACAAGCATGTTTTCAGTATCAACTTCTTAAAAAACTCAGATTCTAACTACACAACGTGAATCGAAATATCCATACGCTTACAACGTATTGTGTACATATATTGTATTATGTTAGCAGAGTGCGAAGAAGTAAACACTACTCTAGAATAATGAGATTAGATTAGTAACTAGTGCGAAAAAGTCTGTGTCATTTCCTTGCACCACTAGTTTCATACTATTGTGATACTAGTGTATTTCTGTAATGCTAGAAAGAAAAGTCGAATGTGATGATACCATTGTAGATATGATAAAATCAACGATAATGAATATTTTGATTACAATTATAAGCAGACATTTTTAATTATGTCTGAAAAATATGAAATACAACTTCTTTTTGCAATGATACTGTAACTGGTAATTCACGGTAATATACTCCTTACCCTCTCGCCAAAATCACAAACATTTATTTATACTAAACGCAACGTCGCGCCCGACGTTCTGGGCGCTACTGTAGCGGTGATTTTCTCTGTTTCATGTTGCTATCTTTCTAGTTACTTACTTTCAATTAATTAATTAGGAATGCCCGATGTTTTGTCAAAACATTATATTATGTGGTTACAGAAAATTTCTTTGGTCGCAGGTCGTAGCTGGCCCCTAGGGGAATTACCTGTAAACTAACGTTCAATACTGCAGCATACCCAGGCTTCTATTTAATTCAAAATAAGAACACATTTTCTGTGAGAGAAAGGAGAACTTCGGAAAAATTCCGTTCTCATTGGTTTATTTCTTTTCAAAAAAATAAGTATTCACATGGCAATTCTCTTCGCTTTCGTAAAGCCCTTACCCAGTAACTAGACAACATGTAAATACAACAATACGAAGACACACACACATACACACTCGCTTTGCAACATCAACAATATAATATGATACAATAACATTTAAAAATCCAAATGATAAAACCAACTGACTGACTATTTAATTTATGTAGGAATTCCTCTTTGTACAAATATTTATCTAATTTTTTCGTATGTACGTTGAACATTTGTTAATAAGAACGTTTATTTTTTATAACTTTGCTCAGCGACAACTCGCATTCATTATGTTTTAGAAAATACTTAACAACATCTCTCTCAACTAATTTGCAAATAATTTAAATTATTTTGTCTTAAACATTCTTGGTCTTGTACAGATTTTAACTGGAAATACTACACAAAAAATGCGGGCACTTCCCTTTGTCGAAATGCAGCCAGCACGTCGTCGTTGCCCCAAATACGGACACACATACTGGGAAATTTTGCGTGCCCAATTGCAAGCGCCGACAGATCAGCTTACCCCAAAAATGCATTCATCAACTTCCAAAAGAAAACCATAGCCTCCAATAATTTCTTAATTACTCACGACTGCGTTTTTGCGAAGCACATACAAAATAAACTTCTTCTTTAAGTATTTGTCGCGTCAGTATCTAATTCTTGCGACAACAATGGACGCCGTCGCTGCTTCGCGAAAATAAAGGTCACTATGTAAAAATGAAATTACAATTCGTTCGATAAAACTTTGAACCGTGTCTCACAGAAATAATTGCAGTTTTTTTCACGTTCATGTTAAAACATATTTGTCTATGCCGCGTCGACTAGCTGCGAATGTACTAAGTCCAAAATCGTTCACGTTTCTCAAGAAAAAAATTCTATGTCCACTAGCACTGCACTGTTCGATGAAAAATATTCTAAGTCCGGTGTGCACACAAAATTTTAACGCAGCCTAACATAAAATTCGGCGTCTTGCCTCCACGAGCTCTGACTCAAAAGTCATACAAAATCAGCGTCGATTCACCACCTAAGTTCGTGTTGTCCACTGTTTTTACAAATGCCGGCGAATTCTATTCTTGCATCCTCTATTGTTGTTTCATAAAATTTTCTAAAATCTAAAATATTACTTATTTTGACATGCCATTACGTTTATTTGTTACTATTTGTGCTTAAAGTCCGAGTTTCATTGCCAAAATAGACGTTTCTAACGCTTAATATGCAGAAAATGATGAATTTCTATGTCGAAATTATGCACTGCTTCGGCAATTGTTTTTCGATATTATGAACACATACAAGATTTCTTCAAAATAAATAATTCTGACGTTCTATAAGTCATTTAAGCATTCCATATTTTCGCTAATTTTAAATTATGCTGATTTGCAACGCCTTTCGTCGCCCACATCACGGTTTCTTCATAAAATCTTGACATTTATGTTATTGTATTTGAATGTCTCACGTGAACTTTTCCTCCATTTCTACATATTCAAAATTTAAGTGAACCCGTTGTCCGATTGCGTCCAAACAAACACCAAAATGTTTATTTATTCCATCTCTAATTCGCTATTTTGTCAGACTTTATTTCTGTACGCGTTTTCAAAAATTATAAAATATGATTTTTCCGCGGCGCGTTATTCTTTTGTCTTGCCACTATCGATTCAAGTACAGGCCGGCCGCGTAGCTATGGTTCATGTATAGTTGGGCTTCCTGCTATAGTCTATTCAATGTTTACATTTATTTCGGAAACTGTTTATGGGGATTTCGGTTTTTTTATGCAACAGATGACATCATTACAATACATTAAATTTCAATACCATTTTAAACAAGTTTTTATGTGGTGCTAAAGAAATAAATTCATCTGGCTGAAAATGCGTAACGATTCACTAAAAAAATGGAAACGCATTTTCATGAAAGCTTCTATTCATACAGGTTTAAATATAATCAATAAGCATTCAAATTTATGAATGTAATTGGACCAGAAATCAATATTTCATTCAGCTACAGAACCATTTTCGTACTACGTTCGAAACTACATTTGACAGCGTTTGCGTGGGAAATACATTTGTTCTTCCATTATGATGCCTGCGTGTCTCCGATCGCGCTGGTGTCGTGCGACATGACAGAGCATGGGGAGTTCGCATTTAATGATGAATAACAAAACTCACATGACATTTGAAACGATGAAAACTAAACGACACACTCGTGTTCGGAGGTAATATGAGGAATAATCTTAGGGCTTCATCGAAAGAGTAAGCTGAAAGTGATAAAAAGCTGCGATCGTTACCAGATTATGAATTTTCAAAGGCACATGTGGAGTGTCGTGCAACTCTTTTTCATGTCTTTTGGTTACTGTGTTCGTTACGTCCCATCTCATTGACACACATACTGGGACATAATTTATGGCCAATACGTGTTTCACATATTTCAATCTCAAGCGCGTTTCATTATATTACATTATTCTTATTCTCAGTGGCGTGGCTTCAGTTGGTGTCATCCGGAGCAAAACTAATGGTATCCCCCCCTCCAAATTAAATTTAAAAATATCTCTTACAGAATAGTTTATACATTATTTAATAAAAATACTAGTAAATTTGCACAAGACGTTTATTATGCATTAAAAACTTTGTAATTCAATACAATTGAAATATATTTTTAAATAAATAATCTAAAACGAAGAATAACTAATTAACAAATGCATGTTTCTTTATAAATACACTTTTCCATATTTAAGGGCGGCAAACGTATGTATAATTGTATAAAAATCTTTGCTATAATGTATACAAAATCTATAAAAGTTTCTAATTGGCCTCACCTCTAACATGGTGACACCCGGGGCGGACCGCCCCGCAGCCCCTCCCTCACTACGCCACTGCTTATTCTCTTTCTTATGCATTCTCCATTACAAATCTATCACTACCAAGTAATGAAGTCATGAAATTCGATAGTGCCTGTAGTATTGTACCACAGTTTCTGGGTTGATGGCCCCCATCTCGATCAGGTTTTTCGTCCAGTTTCCCTGATCCTTGAGCAAATGCTGAGAGGGTCCCTTGTTTTGCTTCTGGACATAAATGTAACTTCATTGTTTGTGCACGTCTTCTGAATTTCAGTGGGAAATATAGTTATTCAAATTATCGTTTTTCATATTATCGCGGCAAAAAGTATTATTCTTGCATGAAGAACATGAGGATTCAGGGCAGGAATTTATAGCTAATTTACCTTTGAAAATATATTTTATTATATAGGAGCGAATATTTTGTCAACAAAACTCGGAAAAAAACCTCTCTTTTCTGTATTCAAAATTCGACTAGAATATGGTTTAGGATAGAGACCATAAGATTATGAGAACGTGCACAAAATTCACTTCTCCCCATAGCTCGTCACACGCAATTTTTAACTGTTTTTGACGTAAATAAATAAAAAGAATAGTTTCGGGTAGTCTACATTTTAGACTATAACGGACTGTAAGAGATAACGCGTTTTCTATTGTTCTTGTGAACGAGCTCATCAAATTATCAAGAGTATTTCATACTTCGTTTCATATTACTTCTTAAACCCTCTTGTAGTAAACATATTTTAGTTCAATAATTTTGGTTCAAAGAATTGGCCGCCCCGGGTTTCGAACCCGGGTCTCCTCACTTTCAGTTAAGTTATTCTTTGATTTCTGCGCAGTAATAATCCGACTTAAAAGCTATGGTCTTTAAGAACCCAATTTGAAGACTCTAAATTGTCCAAAGGCTGGTCATACTTTTGATTGAAATATTAACACAACCGATTAGGGGAAATTGCCTACGGTTCTCGGGCAACCGCTCAGATACGTAACTTCGACTTAAGGATTAAGGTTAGAGTATTAAAGTTTTGAAGAAAAGTTTTGCACTCTTTCAGACGAACTCCTTGCCTTCGCCCTCTCAAGGGGCAGCGGAGCAGTGGCGCCGGATGTCCGCTCTTGCTTGCGAAGCGAAACATGAGGAAGGCGCGCGCCGCGAACAAAAGAATCTCGCATCTGGAGAACCTTTCCGCCGGCCATATTCTTGCATTCTTAGCGGAGCGTGCCAGGAATGGTGTAGAGGTGTTCTGAAGTAGTGATTCGGGAGCCCCTGGGTGGAAAGAGTGGGGATTTGTGATTTCCGCGACGGGGAAGATAACGCTCGAGATGTATTTGCTCCAGTGAAAGTCGAGAAACCATGTGCGGCTGTCCTATCTTGCAGTATGTACACTGAATGTGTTAGTAGGTGACTAAGAAGAATGAAACGTGTATACCTTGACTACAAGAGTCATTCCTTCCGTGTTTTGGGGAAAGTCATTTCGGCACTTTTGTTCATTTAGTAGTTCAGTTGGTTGCAATGGACAAGTGCTGCTACAACACTACCTACTTTCTCGCTCGTAGTAACGAATATGTAATATTCTAATATCGCAATTTCTGTCTTTATCAACACATCTCAGACATCACTTGTAAAGATTATTAGAAATCGTAGAACATAAAGTGCTAAAACTAATTCTTTTAAAGCTAACACAAATTCGACAGTTACAACTGTGTTTCGTACAGCTGCAGCTTCTTCCAACAATGAGAAGGAACTATCAGAATTCCAAACTGCTGGGTCACGGCGCAGCGTTGCCATTGTTGTATTCCAATTTTTGTTTCTTAGTCTGGAAACCAGCAAGAAAATCGGCGTAACACAAAAATAGCCGGAAATTAGACAAGCACAATTTTTTGATCGTTCTTTGATACATACTTCGAGAAAATTTAAAGAAATACAGAAAGGAAATTTAAACAATTGTTTTTGAGAAAAACAAGTGTTTAAAAACTTAAATATTGCCTATATTTTACGCAAAATTAGGCGAAAACTGGTCGTATTTTCGAAAAATTGTACATGACCTTATTTCAAGATCTGCAAATTATTAGGTTTTATTAAAGAAAAATCTTTAACTTTAGTATAGTATTTGTGAGAAGACGTCGAAAATAACTGAATTCTGAAAATTTTCGAAAAATCAGGGATTTCAACGCTCATGAGACCTGCATTCGCCAAACTGAAGCGACCTTTATGATATCCGATGACAAAGTTTAATCAAAAAATTTGGAGCAATTTTTGAGAAAATGTTGAAAATGTCGTTGAGGCTTTAATATATAAAGTACACTTAATATCAACATATCCGTTTTAAACAAAGACGACCACGAGTTCATTCAAATTATTCGAGGAATATCAAGTTTGGAACATATTGGCTCAACGGTTTACGCCCTGATTTTACACTGCCTTGAATTGTGAATGCGTAGTTCTTTGAAAAGTCAGCTACTACAACCACACAAAACTAAAAATATTACAAACAATATCTCTAAAGCATATTACTTGTCCCAAGATTCCGCATTGATGAGCGAAAACTGCTTTTCGATGTTGGGAACCGGTAATAACATATGAGGGTGGCTCACAATTGGTGGGTCACCCGGTGTAATTAGAAGTTTCTGCCTTCGAAAATATGCTTCAGATACATTTAAAATGTATGAAAGTTAATCACTAAATAACGAAAGGAAGATTTACAAATGATAAGCGTTTATATATGTATTGTTCTACTAAGTCCATGAAAAGCTAAAATGAAAATGTAACTTTAACTGGTAATAACTTTCGTAAATTCAAACATACCATCGAGATTCTTTAACTACTATAAACTTCAATGTCTCCTCTTCAATTTGACGACAAAAAGAAGAAAATCCGAGATGGAGTATTTGAGAAAATGAATTTTGAAAAAAAAGTGTAATTATTTACTTTGGCCTTAAGTCGGCCTTATTAATGCCGTTAAAATTAGATTATCATACCAAACCTTTAGCGTGGGATGTACTCATTAGAAATATAACGCAAGTTGATTCGTAGGCTTCCGCGGCCGGAGTCATTATATTCTTGGCTGTCCGGGATGAGCCGCGTCTCAGTAGGTTTTACTGACGTTTCGGCCATCTTGCTGTGGCCTTCTTCAGAGCTAAACTGCTGGGGATTTGGCAGGACTTGACAGCAGGTTTGAACGGAACGGATTTGACAGCAGTTTAGCTCTGAAGAAGGCCACAGCAAGATGGCCGAAACGTCAGTAAAACCTACTGAGACGCGGCTCATCCCGGACAGCCAAGAATATATTATAACGCAAGTTGCAAAGTAAAATCAAATTTGAAGATATTTTACTGTTTTTTAGATAATACCCTCTGAAATTCATTCAAAATACCACATTTCCATATTTTCAAAAGGAAGTAAAATTTAATGCCAAAAGTCTATATTCAGTGTTTTTCGTCATTCTAAAACGATTTTAAAAGTTTCAGTCGAATCAGAAGGTGGTCGGGAAATTTTGGCCGATTTGACATGGAATGACACATCTATCGTCGTCCAAAGTACATTTTTTTGGCATTTTATTAATTTTTCGGTTTCCTAACGGTCAAACGGAAATATTCTTTTAAGAATATTAAATAACAGTCAAACCTTCTCCGAAATGGCAATTTTCTTTGAAAAATTTGGAGCCTTTTTTAAGAAAAAAGCGTTTTAGTGCTACTGTAAATGCGAAAATTGAAGCTCTTTTTCACAGGAATCTTTTGTGGTTTCGAAAACCATCATTGGAAGTCATTTAAAGAACATCAACTTACAAATTAAAGAGTGTTTACATGTTGCTGGTAATGTTCATATTAACGGCGGGAGAGATCTTTAAAAAAATTAGCTTTGTGTAATTTTTTAAAAAACAAAAATGTACCCCAAAATGAACTTTACGACATATTAAAGAGTGAAATTTGCACTATCCGTTCGAAAAGTTTGAAGAAAATCTTTGGAACCCTTTATGAGAAAATGGCGTTTGAGCGTTTCTGAAAATTCTGTATTTTGAGGTAGTTTTCACAGAAAATGGTCGAGTTCTCGAGAAACCTTACTTGACATAATTTAAACCACATGTACTCGTAAATATAATAATGTGAACAAATCGCCACTAATGTAAATATTAATGACGTGAGAGGCAAGTGGAAAAAAAGTATTTTTGTAATTTTTGAAAAAAATACAACAAAAGAATGAAGCAATATGGCGTTTATCTCATCTCATAGAGTATATTTAGCACTATCCGTACCAAAAGTTCATCATCATCAGCTGCATGAATTAAACGATCTAGCCTGTTCCGGCAAAGGTGTTTAGAGAAGACCATCTCTTCTTCGGTCTTCCCACATCTCTTTTTCCTTTTGAAAAATAATAATAGGCCTGATTTGGCAATCTCACGTTATTCATTCTTTGTAAGTGCTCTAACCAGTTGTTTCTGTATGTATCTTTTCTTGTAAGCTGGTAATTCCCAATTCTTCTCTTGTATCATTTCGGATATGATCCATTAATGTGCATCCTTTCACATACCTTAGAAATCTCATTTCTTCTGCGTTAATTCTCCTGTTTTCTCTAGATGTTGTTACCCATGTTTGCATCCATACAGGAGAGTAGGTATGGCCATTGTTTTATAAAGCTTGAGTTTCGTTTCTTTCCGTGCTTTCTTTCCCAGTGTTCGTTTGATAGTGCCGCAGATAATCGGCAATTTAGATACTTTTTGTTGCACATCAATGTCATTCAGATATGTTACATTGCATCCCAAATATTGAAAGTTTGATACTTGTTCGATAGTTATTACTATATTTGTTCTAATGGGATATTTACCTTTGAAAGCCATAACCTTACTTTGTTGATCGATATTTTACAATTATATTCCATTGCCCTCTTTTGTAATTTAAAGGTTAACTCCTGGAGGTCATCTTCACAATTAATGACCACAAGAATATCATCTGCGAACATGAGCATGTTGATTTTAGTACTATTTCTTATTGAAATTCCTTCAGTGTGTAAATCATTCTTCCAATGAGAATTGCGTCGATATATATATATATATATATATATATATATATATATATATATATATATGACACCGTAGTGAATCTTTAATCATAAAGAAGAAGAACGAGAAAATACGTATTTGTAGGACACCTATAAATCGAGTTATTTTGATACTTCAAGACATCGTTCTACAAGGCAAAAGAAGGTAATGCCATCAGAAAGAAGAGCTTAGGAATCCACCACATTTATGGGAATATTATTGAAAGGATAATTGGAATTGGGAATATTATTGGGATTCCCGGTCGAGGCAAATATAGAGTTGTAGCTTTTCTTTCAAATCGTCTCAGTTTTTGTGTGTGTGTGTGACGAAGAAAAGCTCAGGCAGGCAAAATTTGCTAGTTATAGGAATACCTCACACTCGCCACATCTCTCCCTTACCTCCAAGCGTGGGAATTAACAAGACCGAGACATGGGGACACCGTTATCTAGACGACGAAGTCGGACAGTAAATTCAAAAATGCCAAATACATAATTAAAATTATTTTTGTTTTTAGGTAAGGAAGGATTGTAGACTTTCACCGCTAGTTATTTTTCTTATCTAGTTCTGCTGCAGATCTGGAGTGAAGTTTCACCTTTACGATGGTACCTTTATGGTGATACCGTGCGTTGTGAACCAGTCCTGTTTTCCAAAACGTTCCTAGCTTTTTTTTAGGGTTCCCAGCCTCGAATGGTTATGGGTTCGGTGATGTAACGTTTAGCGTATGTAACTGTGATATCTAAGTTCGCGGGTTCAAACTCGATCGAAGCAGTGGATTTTTAAAGGTGAAAAATTCCTTCGTAGGCCTTCCTTCAGAGGGAACTATGGCTGCCTGTCCCATGTTTTAGATGTACTACATATAAAAGGTACTCAATGCTAAATGAGGAATTTACGTGGTCAGGCACAAGAGCAGGCCTCATGGTGTGAACCTCGTCACGGAAAATAAGGTAACATGGAATTGAATGGTTTGAATTTTCTTTTGGAGCTCCTATAACTGCTGAAGGATACATTCATGTGGCTGCTTCACAGATACTGCAGAAACCGCTGGGCTTCCTATAACGGACAAATGTTACATGGCGTGTATTATCATTGCTCTTTCGGCCAACTCGACGTCTGCGATCAATATTCGTTCTAATTGGACACCAATCTTTATGGCTAGATTGTAGTTTGTGTTATCGCCAAAACGCTCGGGTTCCCCAAGGTAGTTTTCACGTGGGAGCAAATTTGTCAGAACAAAAGATTTTCAATATTTAAATAGAGTTTCTAGAGAATATTTTTCATTGAATTTCATTTCATTCATTCAAATATTGAATTTCAATATTTAAATAGAGTTTCACATATTTGTATTACACTGATTGCTTTTGACACAATTTTACTTTCTCATTCACTAAAATTGTTGTTGCGAAATTAGAACCACAGTTTAAAAAGCATAAAATAAAGCGATTTCACATTCCATTTTCTGCATATTTGGAACTTATACCGATTAATATAAACCCGTACTCTTAGCTAAATAACCGAGGATGCTAGTTTTTACTTAGTCACTACGGAGGAGAGAGTAAGTTACGCAATGCTGCAGGAGAAAACTGCAAATTTTTGGCAGAAAAACTCTTATTACAGGGACCTGGTAACAAAAAAGTGGATAAACACAGTTGCTAAACTCTTCTAACACGTGGTGTAGCCAGGATCCATGTTTCGTAGGTCTTTGTTACCAAAAACTGGAGTGACGTCCGTCTGGCCGTCTGTCTGTGAACAACGCTAGCGGCTAAACCGTTCAGCTAATTTTCTCCAAAATTGATATTCCCTAATCGATCTGGCTGATGTCGCTGCCCATTTAATTTGAAACCGAAATTTTAATTTTCGAGGATACTTTACATGAAGAACCTGGGACATTTTTCAAATTTTCAAAACATAGCTCCATCGTTTTTGATTAAATTATGTTGTTGGATAGTATAATGAACGTTTAAGAGAATGGTACAGGTCTCATGTTGGTTGAAAACTCTGATTTTTCGATAATTGCAAAAGTTCACATTTTTTTCGGAGTCTTCCTACACCTAAAATATAGAGCTTTTTTCCTACAATGAAATCTGTTACTTTAAGATAGATTTTGAAATAAGGTCATGTACAATTTTTCAAACATTTGACTAATTTTCGCTTAATTCTGCGTGATAATGCGGGTGAGATACTAGTATGTCCTGTTTTACCACCACTAATTTTATTTTTTCGGATTTATGCAGGGCTGTGTTTTGGCGTCAGAAATATAGGTTAGAAGGACGATTTTCGGTACCCTTACCGGACTGATTTACTGTGCAAGAAAATTCCTTTCCGGGAACAATACTTAACATTAAACTCTAAAACATAAACGTACGTTTCTACCATGTGATCCCTCGCTTATCGTTTTAGAAGATCCGGATTATTTCTTACGTCACTTTGAAGACTCCCATGAATTCAGATTTTGATTTGGATATTTTATTGTGATTTTAATGACCCTTCAACAAATCTGGTCATTATTGCTGAGCGATCGGAAGGGAAGAGAATGATAAGGAAAGACTGCGCGCGTTCCATAGCTCGTTGTTTATGTGCTGCCCCGGCATGCGTCTGAAAGTGAGCGGGGGAACCATGAAAACCTATAATCAGAATCGTCAGCCAACTACTCGGCACCTGCAAGGGCCATAAACTCACGTAATTTTGTGGTTTCGGTGTTGTAACGGTTAGCGTATCGGACAGTTGTACCCAAGTTCAGGGGTTAAAACACAAACGAAGATGAATTTTTAAGAACGAAAGAATCCTTCGTACGTTTGCCTTCTGGGGGAAAGTAAAACCCATGTATGTCCCATGTTGTAGATTTACTGAATGTAAAATATCCTCAAGCCTAAAATGCGCCTCTGAATTGTCGGTTTCGTCGTCCAAGTGATTCCTTCTTTCTCCGATAGATGATGAAAGTAGCGTAGAAATTTGAGTGCTCGACCGAAGAACAGTCCCTGTGGTACGAGTGTAGCCACGTCAAATCAGGCAAAATTGAATTGAATTGAAGTGAAGTGAACATATGTTAAACGTATTGAGCAGACTTTCGACGTCCTGTCACAAAATCAATCACCAGAATTCCGGACCACGAAGCGTTACCTTTTCCCACACTACTGCCTATTGTCCACGTGCTGTGCACGCGAGAAGATTCGTGTTTGAAGTTCGTGCGAGTCGTGTCCGCAAACGCGAAAGCAAAGGGAAGTCACCTAAAACGACAGATGGTGTGTCGTTCCGTGTTGAAAGAACGAAGCAGTCTACCGGCTTTCTGTGAAACGATCGAAATGCGGAAGAAAGTTTGTACTGAGTTCTGCCTGGCTGCGAGTGAAACTCGTGTTTCTTGGTTCGTATTACACGCACCTCCGTGCGACGTTATCTGGAGCTTCTAACTGCAGTTCGTTGTGCGTTGATTGGTTGCCGCAATAAAATCGCTTTATCTACAGAAAATAATGGTTATACATTAACCTTGTCCAAACCAATTGCCTTGTATACGCTGATGCGGTGTGTAATAGAGTTGTCCTCTGAAAAGAAGATAAAATTTGTTTTGTCTCATAAGAAACTATCAATTTAACTTACATTCAGAGGTTACATATGCCTAATTTTTATTCCTGACAGAAGCAGGAAAAGGTCCATAGACGTACACTTTCAGTAGTGCTATTTGTTAATGATTTTTAAATATCTATAATTATTTTTTACAACATCCTAAAGGTACAAAATAGACATTGCAACTGTTATCTTCCCTCCTCTTTTCAATTAATTAATTAACCTAACCACAGATTGTGAAGCCAATGCAACCGTATATATTACTATACCCCTCCTCTTTTCATTTAATCAATGTTATTATATTACAACGTTGCATAAAATTATTTTTGATCGTAGGTCGTGGCTGGCCCCGTACGGGAATACTTGTAAACAACGTTCCCTATTGCAGCATACACAGGACTTCTAAATACTGAAATAAAAACACCTTTTTTTCATAAAAGAAAGAAAGAACTTTAAATCCTGTTCTCTCTCATTTATTCTCTCATCAACATGTATCACTACGTCCCCTGTTGCCTTCTCTCAACAACAATGTAACAATGTGTAAAGATATAAATGCACTCGTGCTTGGCAACATTGCTATAACTCAAATACCATTACATTTAAATGAAATTAATATTAATCAGCTGATTTATAACTATTATGCGTCCAGAAATTCCTTTCACCAAAAAACCAATGTCATTAAAAAATTTTCCCTCGTACGTACGTACTTATAAATTTAACAATGAGAAAACAAGACTAAATTTTGCATTGCTAGTTCGACAGCAATTGCATGCATTCTTCTTTTAAAATTTCAAGATTTTCACCGGTCTTGTCAAAGTTCATTTAGTTTACTTCGGTGTTCTCGAAAACAAATATCTAATTTGATAATTACGCCACGAATGCGACACTTTCCTGTTGTTGAGTTTCGTCGAGACAGCGCCGTTGCCAGCCCGGTCGTCCCGTGCGTGCCCACTTGCACGCGCCGATGTATTCGCATGCTCCAATCTTGCGTATGCTGACTTTCTTCATAAGAAATTCCCCGTGAATTCCAAAAATTGCTCGATCACTTCGAAGCACATAGTCACAATAAAAAATAATAAAACAACTTCTCTCTTCCACTTCATTCACTGCATCAATGGCTGTTTGCACTACCCGTCCGCATGTCCATTGCACTGTACCGATTCGTCACAAAATGTCTAAGTCCGAATTCTTAAAAAATCTCGAATTCGTCCAACATGGACTCGATGTTACTGTCACCCCTGACTCGGAAGATGTGGTCTTAAAATCATGTCGATTTAACACGTCACCTCGTAAGAGAAAAAATGCCGGCGAATCTCATTCTTGCATTTTTATTGTTGTTTTCCTAATTTCTCTAAAATGTACAATATAAGTAATTTTGACATGACTAGGCATTTATTCATTAACGCTTTTGCCCAATGTTAAAGATTTTTTGCCCAAACATATATTTTTGATATTTTATACGTCGAAAATGCTAAATTTCTCTGTCGACATTATACACCAATTCGTCGCATGTTTTGATAATATTAATTTGTAATACTTCTTCAATTCAGAAACTCAACGTTCTATAAGTCTTTTGGATCAGCTATAATTTTTATTAAATTTAGACAACGACGATTTACACGCCTCTCGTTGCCTAATTAAAACTTCTTCATAAAATTTTGATATTTAAGTTATTGCATCTGACACGTCACTGGGACTTTTCTCTAATTTTCATATTCTAATTTTAAATGAACCCGTCGTCCGATCGTGTTCAAATAAAGACCACAACGTTTATTTATTTATTTTCCAACTAACTGTACGGTCAGATTTCTTTTCAAAACTACCGAATCCACTGTGTTTTCCAAAATTGTCGAAATATACTTTCCGCGGCGCGCTGTTCTTCTGTCTTGCTACTATCGATTCACGTACACGTTGTTTTATCAATTACAGTTTAATAAATATTTATCCTTTTTCCACAATTGTTTTTGGGGAATGTGCCAGGAATGAAATCATTACAACATTTGTCCTAAAATCTTAGGTCTACTCATTTCAATGCAATTGAAACGTCGCAGACGCATGCGATGCAATTGAAATGAATAGACCAAAGATTTTAGGACAAATGTCTATTTTGTACCTTTAGAATGTTGTAAAAAATAATTATAGATATTTAAAAAACATGAACAAATAGCACTACCGAAAGTGTCTAACAGTGCCTAAAGTGCTAAAACCTATATTGTCCTAAATGGGGCGATTAATGCGTATTTTAATATCTTTTCCTAAAACAGTTTAAGACAAGTAATGTTGCAGAATTATCCTCTTTAATCATTTTTTAAAAATTAGTTATACCGAAACGCAACTACTTTCCAGAATTTTCTGAAACGCTTATATTCCCTAATCGAATTCGCAATCAACAAAGCACCGAAATCACACATCCAACAGACCAAACATAAGAAGCTCTGCAAGTCAATAATAGGATATTTCGTGTTCGTCTGCGATCAACACGCACTTCTTAGGCAATTGAACCCGTTCCCGGTGCAGTTGCGCTGTTGACAAGATGAGAATGAAAAATGTGAAAGAAT
>JAHLJT010009521.1:0-15868 GCA_031308135.1 Acheta domesticus | reverse complement strand
GTATGATTGTTAAGCAAGCTTTTATGTGTACTAATACCCAACACAAAATGAGAATGAACTTTCAATTGTTTTTACTTTTGTAACATTCATCATAATGGGTGTCATAGGCCTGAAGCTGCAAAATATAAAAAAATGTCGTCTGTTGTTCTGAAGATATTTTCCAAAGTGCTTATAGTGTTCAATCAGTAATGGTGATTTCTTTGCTCATAGTCTGCTCGTAATGATTAAATTGTGACATAAGCGAAGTGCAATTTCAGAAGATGAGCTTTGATAAATGAGTTTTCTTCCCCAAATGGTTGCAGGAAGTAGTTCATTTTAAAAGGCTCATTGAAGATGAATGTACAGTTGAGTGCAAATCTGCTGGAGCATACAATGTTCATCTCTGTAACTATTTCCTATTCCTTTCCATTTCCTTTTCAACACATTGGCCTTGAGAAGGAAAAAAGTTGAACAATATAACTTGAAAAGATATGAAAAGTGAAAAATTTCAAAATACTGCCCCTGAAAGTTATGGTTTGTAAATATTTTGCATTAAGAAGGAAAGCTTCGCTGGTCAAAAATGCTCATTAGTGTCATAAAACAATTTTTGAATTGTCAAAAAGTAACTATTGACAGATATTAATAGTAGTCTTTGTAATTATAATATAGTGTGAGTATTAAAAAATTAATGTATATTCTGGAATGGTAAAAAAATTGCTAGTTAGACCACTTTGGCATTGCCATTTTTTGAAGGGTAAAATCATTATATGTTTCATCAACTATAACTTGGGGCAGTAAATAAGTGCCTTCATATTCTGGGTTATTTTGTGGTCAACAATGATGTGGTAAAGATAAAAAAATGTACACCATGTAGTCTTTGTAAGGCCTGGTTATCAGACTGACTGTGCGTTAAAATGAAAATGAACAGTACATAAAGCATTAAAGCTACTTTCCTTTTATTGTCATTGTACAAATTATTTTTTTGGTGGGTATTTGAGGACCTCACCAAGAAGTTCTCTTTTTGTTCACGCTTATTGTTATACTGTAAGCCGAAAGTGATTTTCATTGAATTGAAAGAACAATGTATATACTTACCTGATAATTCTTCAGTTTCCTTGTCTTATCAATAGATTCTGTACACACCACAAAAGCACTACCGCTCACAGACCACTTTAGCCAGTACCTTTCATTGTAGTAATTCAAGTCCAAGAGTTGATATGCAAGATAGACCAGTGAGGCAAAATGTTCTTTTACAGAGTGAAAAATGAAGCTAAAGTAAAATATTGCAAATTAAAGTGTAAAGAGCAGTTAAGGTAGATAGATGTAACTGATAACAAATGGTCTATTCCCAAAACTTTTTAGAGACAAATCATATAGGATTTCTATGAAATAGAGAAATTATTTGTGAAAAGTGTCCATGGCAAGCTATGACTGCTATATATTTATTACTAAAAAAATTGGAGAAGAATTTAAAGTAGCAGTGCAATCTGAGCAAGTTTCCTCTCCTCATAACTTGTGGCATCAACTACTAATGTAAATATATCTTAAAATGAGATCAATGAAATGTAATGTAACGTTCGTGGTGGTGAATTAAAAACACAGATTTATTTTAACAAATACGTTTATTTATGTTACACTATCACACTAAAATACTTGATTTATTTACAGATTGGCCTCACAGTCCTTGTGTTCTTGACTTGGTTATTTATTTATACACGGCACAGTCCTCTTGATCATTTATTTTCACTGTTCAGTTCTCTTGCACTGCTGCACAGTCCGATGCGCTCACCGCTCTTCTATGCACTGATTACAGTCCACTGCAATGACCACAGTTCACGGCGCCGAGCACAGTCCACGGCGCCGACCACAATCCACGGCGCCGACCACAGTTCACGGCTCCGACCACAGTTCACGGCGCCGACCACAGTTAACAGCGCAGACCACAATCCAGTACACTGCCGTCCACAGCGATGCACACACACAAACTTCATAGCTCGGCTTCCTGACTAGACCTGACTGACTGACTGACTGACTGACTGACTCCGGCCGTCGACAGCGGCGAATTTATACCTGGCCGGCGCCCGCCTGGACCCTTCCGGAACTCGCGGCACATTTCTTGGCTACCCGCGAATACCCCGGAATCGTCCAGTTCGGGGGGGCGGCGGCAGATGATGCAATCCGCGCAGCGGATTCCGGTAGATGACGCAATAATCGTTACAGTAATTATTGAAAAGTAGTATACTTTTCCAATACCTTGCATATCTAATAGTCGCATGATAAGTCATGGCACCTCTTTATGTTAAATTACATGCTCTACAAACTAAATAGAAATGGAAAAGAATCATCACTGCCAGCAATTTCAAGAAATTATTTAATAAATAAATACATATAAATGAAAAAATACAATATTATAAATATATATATATATATTTATATTATATATATCATATTATAAATACATATATATATATATATATAATAAAAAAAACCGGTCTGGCGAGACCTTGAAAATAAAAATATTATATTGACAATAAAAACAAGAAATAAAATTGTAAAATGTAGTGAAATAAAAGAAAAAAGTTTAAAAAGAATAATTAAGTGGTCTGGCCAGACCTTAAAAGGAAAATAAAAAAAAAGTCTGGCCAGACCTTATAAATGACAAAAGATATAATTAATAATAAAAGTTAAAAATAAATGTCTGGCTAGACCGTTCGACCTCCCCCTCTG
This sequence comes from Acheta domesticus, assembly GCA_031308135.1. Classification (NCBI taxonomy): domain Eukaryota; kingdom Metazoa; phylum Arthropoda; class Insecta; order Orthoptera; family Gryllidae; genus Acheta; species Acheta domesticus. The sequence goes on along the minus strand of JAHLJT010009521.1, from coordinate 13,162 downwards.
CACCTTCTCCTCCATGGGCTGAAAAAGGAAAGCAATTTCACTTGTAATATATTCCACTTAGAATCATATATTAAATATTATAGGTACATTACTTCATGCGTATGAACATTTACAAAAAAACAATTATTTGCCGTTTTGGGGTGAGGTAACACTCCTCATCCCTCTGCCTCTGCGTGTGCCTAAAAAGAAGAAAAAAATTTCATATGCAAAACCTCTTATATGAAAGAAACTATTACTACATGGGAATGCAACGTGATTCAACTAAAACATAATAATTTCACTTGCATTCCCTGTACACTATTGTATAGAGAACTGTAGATTTTCTTTGCTTCCATTACAGCCAGTTGATATTTCTTGACTTCTTTGAACTGCTCTTTTGGCTACCCTTTTCTCCTTACAGTATTGAAAGCAAATACACTATATAAATACGGAAATCCATGGATTGTTCATTTAACCCTTCAGTGGGCGCGAGACTTCTCATCCCGCCAGTGGGCGCGTGGCGTACACCCGTACTTCAGTTGAATGAGCGGTTTTTGTAACGAACTTACAGAATTTTGACATTTAAATTATTATTTTTATAACATATTGCTATTATTCTTTTCATTCTAACACAGATAAACTGATATGAACGAGGCAATTCAGTTGTAAAATGAAATATTTAAGAATCCAGAAAAAAATACGTATATTGTCACAAATCACTTTGGAAATTTTACAAATAGCTCAAATATTAAAAGTTTCATAACAAGAAATACAAATATCTTTCAAATGATCTTTGCACATCCATTTATTGCATTTCTCACATCTGTGAAGAGAGCTATTGCGACTTAAGCCGCGGTCATCACAGCGGCCATGGTCGCTTTCTTTCATGACTGGTCTTCATCTCCTCCTAACAGTAGTTTCGCTCAACTTCTTATGTCTTTCGATACATTAGATATTTTACTCCTAAAAATCTGTGGGTTGATCAAGCCCCAAACAATTTATTCGATGAAATCAAGTCTACTGTTGTTGTTATATTATATTTGTATACAAAAAGGCATTTATAGCCGATTTATTTACCTAATTGTAAAATAGAAATATATGCCTGCGTCTTGTAATTTTTCTACATTGTACTTTTGAATAAGCTGATGAAACAAACCTACACCAATCTGAGGTCTGTTGTAAAATGTTACAATTTCCGGCGTATTTTCTCTGGAGTTGGCATCTATTGTATCATCATGGTGCATGGTAGAAATAAGACTTACTGACTTTTTCCTTCTAGTACAGTACGAACCTAATGTACAATACTTTTGAAACCCAAAATTTGATGAGTGCTGTGTCTTGTTTGGTGCAAAAACGCAGGCGGGATTTCTATTTTTTTTTTATCAAAGTGCCTACAAATGTGAGTTTCTTTCACATAGCTAGTCACAGAAGTATAACACCGATTATATACTCAGATAAACACCAAAGGAGCGAAAGACACGACGGACGAGGAACGTCAGTGGGCGCGTGCAGTACGACGGTGCTCCATTCGAAACAAATCTGTTATAGAGATAAGCGGTATTGATGACATCAATTTCTGACATTCGCTTCGTTACAGTTGCAAAGTCAGCTACCGGAAATGACAGCTTCAAGAATTAGCTTATGCAAAAGAAATGAAGGTTTAAAATTATGTGGAGTACACCGGTACTCCACGCGCCCACAGAAGGGTTAATATATAGTATATGCCATTCATGAATAAGAAAATATCTTTCTCTATACTATTTGGAGAAATATAGCAATGTTCATAAATTTCATGTACTAATGTATTTCCAGTGAAGGTCCTATATACATATTCTGTATAGTGTAACACATGTGATGAATCTACCTCTTGTGAAGAGGGACCCCCTCAGCAGGGATGTGCCCTTAACAGCTAAACTGTTATTCCTTAACAGTTCACGTTAGTAACTATTACACGAAATAACAGTTATTTCATTTATCCTGTTATTGGCTGTTATTGGTTGATGTTCATAGTACTCCAATCTACTGGGCCAAACCCTAACTATGGGTGTCTCCACGTAAGAAAAGCCCCTAAAAATTCAACATGGCAGAGTTTCGGCACTGCCAACCTCATCGAAATGAAACGCGAAAGTGCATGAAGGATACAGACGCGGCGTATTTAAATGAACGTAGTGTCCTTCAGAAATGCAGATTTGCTGAAATTATAATAATAATAATAATAATAATAATTATTATTATTATTATTATTTTAAAATTAAATATACATTTCATTAAATAAATTACTTATAATTTTAAAATTATTTTAATTTCCAGAATTAATAAAATATTTTTGCAACTGTAGAATAAATGAAATAATAGTTTGTTATTTTATTACAAAACTAGCAAAAATGAAACTATGCAAAAATCAGACGATATATGGAATAAAGATGAAATGAAATGCGATACTCATAAATAACTTTAATTTTCAAACAATACACAAAGTGGTGAAATAAAACTATTCTTCACTGAACTTTGATATTTTTGAATCCTAATTTTTTTTTTTGTATATAACATCAACATATGACCACAATCAAAGCATATCAAAGGAATGGAGAAATCCATTGTACAGAAATGACATATGTTTGAAATTTTGTGAAAATACAATAAATCAAATATATGATTTGATATAATTTGTAGGTTCAGTAAAGAATAAACTTATGCACTATGGGTGATAAGATTTGATGACAAATTGCAATGAGCATTTTGACAATGAAAATTTCTTGAACACCAATGGTCCACAGCAAATTATATTCACATCAATTATTGAAATTTTACAACAATTTTAGAGCCTAATGCCCCTGGGCTTACAAACATTACAAACACCCCGGCATTTACCTTAAGCGATCGGGGAAAGCCAGGGAAAACAAAGGAATAAGTGCTACTATATATATATATATATATATATATATATATATATATATATTGAATAAAAATATAGTTAATCTTCAACTGAATTTTAAAAAAATAACATTAAAAATCAGCATTATGAAATTAGGCTAATCCTAAAAATTAATTAACTACTTGAAAATTTTGTATATATTGGTAGCATACCCATTCTCCCGATCAGGATGAAGACTGAAGGTCGATATCTAGCATGCATATAGGAACATTAGTGAAAATAATAGAGATTTACAATTTAACTAAAATACATAAAATATATCAATAAAATAAAATAAATAATATACATAAAAGTGCAATTGAATCCTATTTAGAAAATGAAATATCTTCTGTGAAACACAGCAACCCTGCAACATACAAAAATTAATACAGTATCTAATGTCCAATCCGGATAAATCCAATAAATAGGCATATTAGTTATATAAAAACAAATATTCATTTTAATAAAATCCTTGAGCAAATAGTAACGATCAAATAATGTTCTTGAAAATAATTTCTAAACAAATTAAAAAGAACGTTACCACAGGTAATAGGAAAAACTTTATACTTAACATTTATATTACTTGAAATTCCTGACACAAACGCAAAACCATATTGTCCAGAATGCTAAGAACATTTGCTTCACATGAAAGTATTAAAAATATTACACGACAATAATATGTACCTAAAAACAATAAAATTTACAAAAATTAGAAGAAAACCATTGAACATTCACTTAAAATGAAATATTAATATCCAAAACGGAATAGTGCATCTATCGTAAACAATAAGCAATACTCTCTATCAAGCCAAATAATATAATGAAATATGTATTCACTAATACCACATAACTGATTTCCATTTCAGCAAACCATCTGATAAAATTATGCATCTTCAAAACTCCATTATTGTATATCTGAAAAATTTAGTAATGTACGCTTCTTTCACATTTCAAAACTTTAAAGTTTATTTATTTAAATCAGTTATCATCTGTACTTCAACTAAACAAAAAATCTTAAGTCTGAACAGTAATGATTAACTGTTATGAAAATGATACTCTAACTGTATTATGAAAATGATGTAAAGAAAATTACTAACGGTTAAACAATAGTGATGAACTAATGGTATATTAAATGGTACACTTAAATATTTGCTTTGGTTTACTTCGGAAGGTAAAAGTTCATTCTGGATATGACACTCATAATCAATCTATTAATTCATACTCACTTGATTTACTTTGCAACCAGGCTCGATCCAAACAGAGAGACTTAAACACTGGCCGGAACAATCGATTGTAAAGTATTAATTTTAATTTAATAACCTGCAATCACCACCAACTTACAATCATGTAAATTCAAGCATACCTTTTCTGCAGGACAGTGTGGCCCAATTTCTCACTTCAACTTATCTGTGGTGGTTGCTTTAAGGGGGCATAAGTTCTTAATTTGTGGGCGCATCTGTAATATAGAGGTAAATATTTAACACGATTATCACCTCTATTCCAAACTCATTAATGTGTACTTAACTTCTTTCACTTTGCAACCAAGCTCAAAGTAAACACACTGACTGAAACACTGGCCGGAACATTTGACTGTAAGGTATTAATATCAATAATAACTTAATAACCTGCAATTACTTACAACTTACAATCATATAAATTCAAACATACCTATTCCGCAGGACAGTGTGGCCCAGTTTCTCACATTAACTTATCTGTGGTGGTTGCTTTAAGGGGGCATAAGTTTTTAATTCGTGGGCACATCTGTAATATGTAACATGTAATATGTAAATATGTAACACAATCACTTCTATTCCAAACTCATTAATGTGTACTTACATGTTTCACTTTGCAACCAGGCTCGAAGCAAACACACTGAAACACTGGCTGGAACATTTGACTGTACATATTATTACATAATAATATTAATTTAATTGCCTACAATTACCAGTAACTAACCATCGAGTAAATTCAAGCAATACCTTTTCCATAGCACAGTGGGGCCCAATATGTACTTCAACGATAATGGATGGTTGCTTAAAATGTGAGGTGTTTCTGTGAAGTAAATCTCTGAAAACCCTTTCAGGACTGTCACATTGCAGATGTTCCTGGGATTGACTCTAATGGAATTGGATCTTGTTCCTCTCCTGTGCCTTCTTCTGTGTCAGTTCCACTCGCACTACTTAGATTTATTACAAGTTCTTCATAATTTTCTTCCACTGCCTCTTTTTCATAGTAGTCTTCAATAATTTCTGTGCATGTGCCACTGAATTTTTCCACATTTTTTAGATTCCTGTTGTAACTATTTTTAAAAAAATTACAATTATGTTACAATATATTTACTGTTTTTCTTATAGTGGCTTATTGAAAACATTACTTGATTTATTGCCTCATTCCGCACAGCTTTTGTTCTCTCCATTTCTTGCCCTGGCATTCCACATAGAGTTTTGTTGTAGTAAGCTTTTGAAGTGCACCACACATGTTCAATAGGATTGAATTTGCAATGATATGGTGGTAGTCTCAAAATTGTGTGCCCTTCTGCAGCCAACATGTCATCAACTACATACCTTTATCAACATATTGATGGTCAGTTATATATTTATCAGAAGTGTTAATGTATATATTTGAACATATTTAAGGTGGATACTTTAAAATTTTATGACAATGATGCAACAAAGGTAATTCAAAATAATAATTAAATGTAATATTTAATGCACAGATATGTAACTCGTACCTTTTCATCCTTCCACAATGTTGGCTTGCCAGGGCAGCAAGTGAGATTTTATTCGCAGCATCTGGCACTCTCTACCTGTCTGGATTCCTCTCTACCTGTCTTGAATGGCATGAAGCATTGTCCATGACAATGGTGCACGGTCTTAAATTGCGAATGCCAGGAATCAGTTGTTTCTTAACCAGGATTCAAAAGTACAGCTTTTCATTGCTCCGTGATAATCTTGCCCCCTTTTAAGGTCAGTAGCAAAAATCAGACCAGCATCTACAAAGTGTCGCAAACTCGTATACATGCCTTAGTTTGTACACAATGTAATGATAACTCAAAACACGTGTACCTGGTACAAAATCTTCTCTTGTTCCTGCGTGAACCACAACTAGCCTCCTTCCTTCTGCTGGTCTTTAATTATTCCTTTACTGGTGCCTGGTTGAAGCCATGTATATGTAGTTGAACCTATTGGAAAAGATGGTTTTGTCTCATAATTTTTACACATAAGTAAAATAACCAATTTGAAAGGTCTCTTTTACATTCATATAGATCCATGTCTCGTCTAGGTACACTACAGTATTTGGGTTTTCACCTCTCTTATTTTTCATGTAGTCTGCCACAAAATACAACCTCTTTACAATAATTTCATTTGTCTCACAAAGACGAATATGTGGGTCTCCTTTCCGCCATGCTAAACCCAAATCCTTAATAATTCTGTACGACGTTGTGCACGACCCTTTGAATAAGAAAGTATCATAATTTTCTTTTACATACTGCCATACCTCCTGAAGTGAGAGTTTCCTGCCTGTTGCAAAATGAATTGGTCTCTGAAAGTCTTTCAAAAGTGAGTCACATACTTCATCATTCCTCTAAATACAAAATCTCTTACCATTATCAGCTTCGTGATAAATATACCTGGCAATAGCTACTCTAGAAAAGCCATCGACTGAATCTCTCACAGTGTCGTGACCGCTTCCTCTTTTTGTTCGGAGTTCTAATAGGTTTTCCTGACTTATAATCCTTAATAATACTTGCCAAAATTGTATAAAGTCTCTGTAATATAGTAATATATTTCTATAAAATAATTATGATTCACTCTTTTATATATAAACAACACAATAATTATCCCTTTATAACTGTTGTTATTCTACATTAGCATAAAAACATAAGAACTTCAAATAAGTTTTCATGTTTTTATGGAAATGTACAATAACAACAGTAATAACGGATAATAATTATTTTGTCTATATAAAAAAGAGTGAAGCTTTATATAATAAAAAACTATATGAGAAGACAAAAGTACAAATTCAAATTTTAAAAAATTATGATTCACTGGTCTCAGGAAGTTGCACTTCTTTACGAGAATTTTTCTCTTCTATTTATAAACGTTGAGAAGGACCTGCCTTTCACCACTCGATAATATCCACCTCCTTTCTGCTTAATTGGAGAATTGCTTCTCGAATTTGAAGACATATTTTACAAATGTCAAGTCGAAAACACAATTCAAGTCCCTTCCGAAACCAATCACGCACTGGAAACGCAAAGAAAACGATTTTTAAATGAACAAGTACGGGATGCTGCTCGCTTGCATAAGCTCAGTATCTCCACACAACGTGTTGCAGGGTTCAAACGGTTGAAGTTGGCAGAAAGTTAATTTGCACGCAGGTGTGCCAGTCGCCAGCCAAGGAAAAGTCCCGACTACAATACTTCCATTACGTTGAGTTGTTCAGTTGGGGTTGGCACCTAATTTCTCCAACTTAAGTTGTAATCAAAAGTCCTTAAGCCAATGCAGTAAGTATGGCGGGTGATTTTCGGGAGGTTGGTATTATTTTGCGTTTTGGGTCATATCTTACGTGAAATAACTCATACTACAAGCTTTCGCGGCAACCATTTTGTACGACGATTTTACTGCATGTAATCAGTTGTGATTAACAAGTGTTCAAATTATAGATTCATTAAATACATAATTCGTTATTATTACATACCATTGTCACAATATTTTTATATTTTATTTTATACGTATACTACAATAAGAAGTTTGTCCTTTAAGTTAAATCCGTCCAATACGTTTGTTAACTTCTTGCTGTCCCATTACATCTGATGTGATGCTCTCGTTGGGAAGCTAGTACTTCCTTGCCTGGCCGCTTGCGAGGTCTCTTCAAGGATGGTCTTTTTGGGTTTGATGCTTTAGACGTTTTGGACAGGGACGGGGATTGGGAGTCTGGGTTATGGGAAAATGGGTTATTTTGTTGAAGGTGAGACGGGTTATTTTATTAGGGTTTTTGATGATGGGTACAGGGGAAAAAGGAGGGGAAAGGAAAGAGACTAGGATTGGGGAGGGGTAGGAGGGGAGGGGAGGGATCAGAGGGCTGGCTGTTCAGGAGTTTTAGTCATTGGTCCTTTCTGGTCAGTGTTAGTTATGTCTACTGTCTTGTCATTGGTCTTGTCTCGTCGGCCCTCTGGCCTAGGTTATGGGGGGAGGGAGTTGTAAAATGTCCGGAGGATGTTTCTTAATTCTTGCGCGGGGTGGGGTACGTAGGATGTGGTGATGGAGGAGGACTAGATTATGGAATTTGGGGTTGTTAACGTATTGTAGGATTTGGGATTTAGAGGAGTTATACATGTAGGTAAGGATGTGAGTGATCTTAATGGTCGTGCGGAGGTCGTTGAATCGGGTGTAGGGTGGAGGTCGGAATATTAATCTGAGGACTGTGTTCTCTGTGATTGCTATCTTGCGGTGGTTGATTGCGGATGTGTTAAACCAGGTGGGATGGGAATATGTTAGGATGGGACGGATGTAGGCGTAATAGGTTTGGATTTTTCTGGGTGTGGAGATGGATGGATTTGTTAGGATAGGGTAAAGGGCATTGGTAATGCGGTTTGTTTTGGTGACTATTTTTTGGATATGGTGGGTCCAATGGAGGCGGGTGGAGAAGGTAAGTCCTAGGTAGTTAGCGGTTTGTTGCCATGGTATGGGGATGTGGTTGATGGTTAGGGAGGGAGGGTTAGAGGGGTGATCTTTGTAAGAGAAAACTATTGCTTGACATTTTTCTGGGTTGATGGCTATTGCGTTTTGTGTGGCCCAGAGGTGAAATTAATTTAATGATGATTGAAGTTGGTTGAGGGACCGGTTGAAGTTGTGGTAGGAGCTAAGGAGGGCAAGGTCATTGGCATATCGGAACCTCTCTACTCCACGAGTGGGAGGGATGTCATTTATGTAAATTGAGAATAGGAGGGGTCAGAGCACGGCGCCCTGTAGGACGCCGGCTTAGATGGGGTAGGTGGGGAATTTTTTGTTAGGTAACGGACATGAAAGGATCTGTCGGATAGGTAACTCTGGAGTAGAGTGGATGTGGTTTGGGATGAATGGACGGATCTTCATAAGTAGGATGGGGTGGGATACGGTGTCGTAGGCATGAGTGAGGTCTGTGAATATAGCGGGTATTTCCTTTTGTCTCGTAGCGTGGTGACTATGGAAAGAGCAAAATTAAGTCTGGAGGGACGCGGAGCGTCGCTCTCGGAAACCGAATTGAGTTGGGCTTATAACCGGGTCTATGAAAGGAGTGAGGCGGGCGAGGATAATCTTTTCAAAGATGTTGCTGAGGGTTGGTAGGAGGCTGATGGGTCTGTGGTTGGTGGGAAACCTTGCCAGGTTGGGAATCGTGGAGACACGGGCAGTTTTCCAGAGAGTTGGGAAGTACGATAGTTGAAAGCAGAAGTTAAGGATCTTGGCAATAAGGTGGATAGCATTTAATGGGAGATTCGCAGTTGGTAGGAAGAACTCCATCGGGTCCCGGAGATTTAGAAATGTCGGTCATTGTCAAAAGTCGTCGTATCTCGTTATCGTTTGTAGTCCATGTCCTTTGCTGATGGGGAGGTAGGGCAGGGATTCTGAGGTAGGATAGGAGAACATTATCAGGGATAGGAAGGTCACAAGGAAGGAAGCGGTCGGCCAGGGTTTGGGCGAAGGTATTTGGAATAATTTGCGGGTCAAAGGATAGGGTGTTGGGATCGGTGTAGACGGGTGAAATGCGGGTCGGAGTGGAACGTACTGCCTTGACTATTTTGTGGAGGTTGTTGTGGCTGCGTTTGTCCTTAAGTAAGTCGTTGTATTTGTTTGTCTCGTGCGTTCGTAGCATGGTCTGTATTCGTCTTTGTATCTGTCGCAGTAGTTCTTTGTCGTTGTGTCGTCTGTATTTGTAAAACCGTCTTTGTATTTGTCTTTTTTGTCTATGATTTCGTCTGGGAGGTAAGGATGTAGTTGTGTGTAAGTAGTGGTTCTTTTATAGGTTCGGGTGATTTGGTGGTTGAGATGGGCTATGGCTCTGTCAATTTCTGTAATGGATTGGAGGTGAGGTGGGTTGTGGATCTTTTTGGAAAGGATGTTTAATGGATTTCCAGGATGTGTGTGGGATGGGTGGGGGTTTTGGGGTTATGTATGGAGTTGTTGAGGTAGAGGTAAAGATAATGGGGAAGTGATCTGAGCTGTCGTAGAGGTCGTATTTTGGAGTTGGGGTACTGACATGAAGTTGAGAGGAGTGGATGATGATGTCTAGTATGTCATGACGGTATCCATTTTGTGTGTGGGTAGGTTCAGATGGTGGTTTCAATCGGATCTGGGGTCTTTGAGTCTTAGTGCGTTCGCGTTGCTTGTCAAGCAGCCCCATGTTGTTGATTTTGCGTTAATATCGCCGGCTAGGATAAAAGGATGAGGAAAGTTTTCTAGGATATTGAAGTCAGAGATAGGAATTCGGTTACTGGGTCGGTTGTAGGTGGATATAATGATGATAGGGGTTGTGGGGGTCCAATGAGGATGGCAGTACATTCCAGGGATGTGAGTTGTGGAAGTTGGAAAGGAGTGTGTGGGATGGATCTTTTTACTAGGTTGGCCGTTCCCGCCTCCTTGGGTAGTATTTCGGTCATTGCGGTGGGTTATGTAATTTGGGATTGAAAAGGAAAGTGAAGGAGTCGGGCACGTCTCTTGTAGTAGTAGGATCCCGATGGAGTAGTCTTTAAGGAATTGGGTAAGGAGGGGCTTTTTCTGGTTCAACGGCCACGTGCGTTCCATGAGGAAAGGGATAGGGAGGGGTCAATTTATTTAAGGATTTCTATTAATTTGTTCCTGCGAGGATGAGTTTTGTAATGATATCTTCTGGGCCATTTAATATGTCGAGGAATGTTCGGATGTGGGGAAGGATCTTTTGAGGGTGGGAGATTGGATGAAGGAAATGTCTTTTATGTTCTGGGTTGTGGATGATGACTGATGGTTAGGAGGGTTTGAGTTTTGGGGGGATGGATTTGGGTTCTGGGATAGGACAGAGGAGAAGGATCTTCTTGGGTCTAGAATGGGTGGGAAATTTTGAGATGGCATTTGGGGGTAGGGATTCTGATGGTTTGGAGGTTACCAATCTGTTCCTGTCTGATTTGTTTGGCTTTTACTATTATTTCGGGCAGATGGGATCAAAAGCAGCATGGTTCAGATTACAGTTACAGCATTTCGGGTAAAGTTGGGTAGGTTTTGGGTCAGTGATGGGTATTCTTCTGTAGGATGTGAGTGGGGCGCAGGTCATAGGTCGTCTGCAGTATGTCTTAGTATGGTATAGTCTTTGGAATCTCTTACATTGGGGGACATAGTCATTTTGTTTTGTAGTCTTGAATGTTTCCTTTAAATTCATCAATAAGTCTTAATTTTTGTTTAATGCCTGTCATGTCTTTTTAGTTTGTCTCAACTGTAAATATTCCAAGGAGGGTCAGTCTTCCGTCTCGGTCTCTTCTGTTCATCTCAGTTACATGATGGTGAGTTATTTGTAGGTAGGTCAGGTTCATCTTTATCCTTTCTAAGCTGTATTTTGGTGGAAAGTCCTTTAATCACAAATTTTTCGCTTTTTTCTTCTGTAGCCCTGTTGAATGAGTATGAAATTCTAACAAAATATAAGTCCTTTAATTCAGTCGTTGATATTTCTTCCAGTTCTTAGTTTAATCTTATTGTAAGCCTGTAGTGTCGATGGTTGGATCAGTAGTTGCGTCTTTGTGCACTTCGCCGTCAGTTGGTTGTTAGTTGTATTCATTAAGTCCTTTGTAATGTCTGTCGGGCTGAGAAGAGAATCTAGATCAATTCTAAACGGGGCAATCCTAGCCCTCTGAGGGGTGGGTCTCGGTTGGGATTGGTTGGATTTACTGAGGAATGTAGAGTCTTCTTGAGAGGTGCTTGGTTCAGAGTTGTTTTGGGTTAGGTTATAGTTAGTGCCTTGCTGAAGGGGTTAAAATCTGTTTGGCGACTATGGGTTTGGGGGGGGGGTTCTGTAGGTAGTCGTGATTTCTGGGTTAATAGTATGTACCCATCATCGGTCATAAACTTTTTTGTGGGTTCTGTCTGGGGAGGAGTCGTGGGGGCGGCGTCCTGCTGTTAATTTAGTTACATCAAATGGATCCCCAGTTGCTCCTTCTGCGTGGTTGTTTGTCTCGTCCGGGTCGTTATTGACGTGTCCATGTTTACCTCTCTGGTGCCTTCGGCGGCGGCCATGGCCGCGCCTCCTTGTGACGTCTGCTCGGCTCCGGGTAGTTACGTCACTCGGTTGGGCTGATGAGGAGAACTCCGTTCGTTGTCCGTTGGTGGTCTTCCGATTACTCGGACAGCGGCGCGGGCCTCCCAGCTCCCGCTGGTAGGTCCAGGTAGATCTCTTGATTACTCGATGGAAGATCTGTTGGTGATAAAGGCAAGGTTTGTAACTTACAGGTACAAAGTCCACAGCAAAGCTAAAGCAAAGCTAAAGCTCGTTAGCAGTCCACTAGCAAACACCGCTCTAGAGGCTTCTTCGCTCGGTTTCCGCTAGCGATCTCCGCTCACGTGTGTCTGATGTGAGATCCACTAATATTTCCCCAAGTCCGATAGAATACAATGAGGTACGGTCAAACAACTCATTAGAATAGTTGATATTCAACAGTCATTACCACTTTAGCTGTAGGTTAGCAAAATACAGTTTCTACTTCTCATTACTTTTGGAACTCGTCACTTCACTATGAACATGTTGCATATTTGAAAGAATATTTGCAATCTGATCTCGAATCACTGTTATTTTTGGTAATATTCTATACACATTTGCTACTCATCTTATTAACTGCTTTCTTTTGTATTGTATTGTATTGTTTGTATTGTATTCTTTGGCAGTTCATCGAGTTTCGTTCATATCAGCTGTTTCTCTGTCCATGCCCAAACATGTTATGGGAAGTAGTGCAAAAAAGCGCCGTATGGTAGCTGAACCAAGCTTTATCGTGCTACCAACGTTATTCGTTTTGCCGGAATTAATTCTGAGGCAGTCGTCGCAACTGATTTAAGTCTTAGCAGTCAGACGTATTAGGTTGGTGATCATGTGCGTGTTATTTTTCAACTGTTATTAATAACCGTTATTACGAGTCCGCTGTTATTACGATAACAGTTCTTAAAGAAAAGCTGTTAAGCCCATCTCTACCCCTCAGAGGCCGCCTCCCCCTTTTTGGCGTGGCAGGCTGCTGTGAGGCTGGCTGCGAGGAAGTCTCTATGGCTCCCCTTTGCA
>JAHLJT010009520.1:0-18227 GCA_031308135.1 Acheta domesticus | reverse complement strand
ATTGTCTTGCAGACATAAGCTGAATTTGTATTAGCTATGTAGCTAAAGTCTAAAGTCCTGCCAACGTCGGAACTCTAACCGCAGGAACTCCTGGTCAGAGGCAGCAGGTTATGAGTTGTCGCCTGAATTACCTCAGTCTCTATTGTCTATATGATATATGAACACAATTTGCACGTCCATTAAACATAGCAAATCTAAAAATAGTAATAACAGAAATTTGTAGGACTGTTTTCTCTTCGATCTCTGAAATCTTGCGCGCTGAATCAAATCGAATGCCCCATCCGTGCACTTGATGCTGACAAGTCGCAGGGAGGCTAAAAGTAATAACGAAAAAGTAGAAAGGAAAAGAAACCAATATAATTCTGTAAGGAATTGAAATATGACGTATTTCATGTCAGTGTCATGAGTTGTTACCCTGAATTACCTCAGTCTCTCTTGTCAATACGATATATGTACATACATATAATTTTGCATGTTCATTAAACATAGCAAATAACAGAAATTTTTCGGGACTATTTTTCTTCGATCTTCCAAATCTTCCCGCTGGAACAAATCGAATACTACCTCGTGCACTTGACGCTGGCAAATCGCAGGAGACCAAAAGTATTACTGTCTAGGCTCTTCGGCAGCCAAAACTATTAACTAAAAGTAGAAGGGAAAAGAAGCCAATATAACTCCGTAAGGAATTGAAATATGACGTATTCCTGACGCATTTTCCTCGGTGCTCAACTCGTCGCGCCGAATGCGAGTGCCGCGCCTGGGGTCACATCCGTGCGCGCGCAGTCGCCATGTGTTGCCAGCGCGCGGCCGAACGCGCCGCCCGCCCCGCCCGCGCGAGGACCATCTGGCAGCCGGCTCCCCCCCCCCCCCCCACGCACCCGGGCCCGCGCCCGCCCGCGCGTGACGCGCCACGTCACGCAGAGACCCTGCGTCCCCACCCAGTGCGCACCCGGAACTCGCTCCCCCCTCCACCGCTGTCCCCCTCTGATGGGTGGAGTTCCCCCCCACCCCCACCCCGCTGCTGTGCTTCCTCTGCGGGCACGGATGTGGCGTTCGATTTATTTCAGTGGTAAGATTTAAGAGATCGAAGACAGTTCTGGCAAATTTCTGTTATAAATTTGCTATGTTTAATGAAGGTGCAAAATTATTTTCATACATCATACATTAAGTGGCGGCTGAGGTAATTCTGGGGGACAACTCGTGGCACTGCAGGCCTCCGACCAGGTTGTCCTGCGATGGAGTTCCGACGTTGGCAGGACTTTCGACAATAACTACAGAGCTAGTACAAATTCAGCCCCTATCTGCAGGACAATTGTAGCAGCTGGCTGCTATGATCGGTAGTGTTCCGTATTCGTCGGATCTCCTCCGCCCCGTACTCTTGCCCACAGCCCCATCTCGCCGAGACCCGAAAAACACTCTCTCGCCCCGCCTTCGTTCGCCCTCGAATGGGTCGGCGGTCCCCGCTCCCTCTCCTCCGCTTCTCTGATTCTGCTTCTTTACCACCTCCGCTCTGTCCGTTCTTCTTTCCCCTCACTCATCTATCCACCCATCCGTCCGTTTACCCTGCGCCCCTTCGTCGATTACGATCTCCTCTGACCCATGGCATCTCCCCTCCGGTCTTCTCCTCTCCTCGAGCACCGTCTCTCCTCCTCTACTCGTACCCTCTCTCTACATGTCCGCTTCATCTTCCCCGCCGCACTTTCCTAATCTGAGATTCTTTCTCATCTCCTCACTAGCACTCCTTCCCCCCCCGTTCGTCCGATTCCAGTCCCTAACTTCACTCATTCTCTTCCTTCTCCCGTCCACGTGTTTTTATTCTCTCTCTCTCCCCCCCCCCCCCGAACGCTGTTGTAGCAGTCTTCTTTGGTTTCCTCCGCCCACTCATCTCGTTCGACCAACTCCGATTCCTATCTCTGCCTCCTCCTTCGCTTTTCCACCTGTTCTCTTCTCCCGTAGCTCCCCCTCACCATTCTCGTTTTTCTCCCTCCATTGCCTCCCCTTCCTGGTTTTTATCACGTGTCCACGATCCCACCCTTCGTCAACCAGGAACGGTGCCGATGTATCCTGGTCCTATCGGCGTCCTTCGCTACCTCCCCCGTCCACCCCTTTACCGGTCCTGTCGCGTTGTCTACCCGTCGCACTATTTCCCTCCTCAGTCACCCCCTCTTCCCCTCACTCTCCCCCTCCATCCGTCCGTCAGCATTCCTTCCCCCTCCTCTCCCGTGGCGCGCGACACCCGTCGCCGCCGGCGGACGCCCGCGCCCTCGCGTGCCCAATGGACCGCGGGCGGACACTCGCTCCGCCGTTATTAGCTCCGGCGGCGGCGCCAGCCAGCGGGACGCGTTTGTCACGGCTGGAGCCACCGCGCGCCGGCCCTCTCCTGGCAGTGGGTGGCCAGTTTTCTCGTAGCGCGAATAAGCAAACATTGTGTGGTGGTGGGACTAACGTGATTGTTTGTCAAGGTCTGATTGGATTAAGATGAATTGAACGTGTGATATCGTTGGCTGCCCCGGACTCTGCTATCCTGTTAACACAGCGTCGACAGCTGTGACGTCTATTACGTTTCGACCATGTTGTTGGAGTTCATTACTTAAGGAAATCCACGACAGGTTGGTTATGCGTCGACATCGCTTCTGAAATTCCTGTTGTGTGATGTTCCTTCACTGTAACCTTTCTGCTCCGTTTCGGTAACACTCGTGTCATCACGTGATGTCACTGCAGTGCAATGAGTCCGGGATAACCTAGGGTTCGAGCCTGGCAGTGATTTTTTGACACCAGTTTACATAGCTAGATCAGCTTGAATCGCTATGTGCGGAGGACAATTCGAAGGGCGGGCTCCTCCTCTTAGTGGTACTTTTTCCGTGTTTTATCCGATTTAACACCACTCTAATACCAGAGCAAAACCCCCACAAACGCACCACGGAACCCGCGCTTTCTTTGTCTTTTTTGTCCTAGTTTGACCCTTTCCTTACACACGCGTACACTTGAATGCACTACTGCATCTATCACACTTCCGGAGACCAGTCGGAATCTTATGACTAGTCCCGGCTCTTCTCGCTAGTAGGAGATACAGGTTCGGAAAATCACGCTAGCCCATGGGTAGGTCTGAGCGCGAGAATATCACCGCCACCTCCCGTGATAGAAACATGCAGTACACTTACGGCGCTAATAATTATAATCGTTGATGTACCGGGGGAAAAAACTAGTCAGTCAATTGGCAAATTCGGTTCTGTTTGAGGTAACGGTCATAGTTGATTTAGAGCCCAATTGAATCACATGCTTGCAGCACTATCCGCGTGGCCTCTTTGATCTTTGCGTAGCCCCAAATAATCACAATTGGAGGCAGAAACTTCGGAGAGCCCGGATTGGAGAATCGAGAGACGAGATCAATCTTCTAGGGATGTAAGTAATACGGAACCAGCCTAGAGTTGTAGGCAATATTGCGAATAGCGTATTCCATGCATGAGAGATATTTAAGCAGAGTATAAAGGGAACTGTAAAGGAAAGGGAAAAAGAAAATTCACCTATCTTCTTTTATTCACCTATATTATTCACCTGTCTTCTTTTTATGTACGATGGTATACTCGAGGTATATTTGGAAATAATCATGACACTATTTCGGCGTTTAAATATGGTCCTTCAATCTAAAAATACCACAGTTGTACAAACAGCTTCCTCACTATCATCTTGATTAGAGTGCATTTCAAGACCGGGTGATATCACAGGAAATCAGTTCTTCATGGGTTTCTAGATCTTAAAAACGCCTTTTTATAAAAAAAATGAAAATCAATTAAAATACTAAATATATATACATTTCGGTGATTTTGTTTATTTGATAACAGTTTCTCATTTATATGCGTATAATAATACGTATACACAAAATATAAAAATATTATAAAAAAATATTAGTGCATATTAGTTAAAAATATTAGTGCAATTATCATAGCACTTTTTACAAATGACGAATTATTCCATTTTATTATGGTTCGATGTGATGGTAATGATTCGATATAACCACTCGTTCCATTATTACTGTCACATATATCTGAAATTATCTTTTGACGAGTTTTTAAATATTTTATTTTGTAATTGTGCGTTTTATTTTCAATTATCTAGATATTCGTGACCTCTTGACTATAATTTCATACCAAACAGAAGGCAAATATGTAATATTTTTACAGACTTTGCACGTAATTGTAATTCTTCATTTTTTTAAATGTTTCTTCAATTTCATCTTTCTTACCTTGTTTATCGTAATCTTAAAAAAATACTATTTTTGTATTTATCTTGCGCGATATCGAATTTTCACTCCCGTTGTGTTACTAGTACAATAGTAATCACGTGTTCAATCGGATTTTAATAGATAAACATTTTCCGTCCATGGTCTCCGGAGTGCACCAAACCCCTGGCACCACATAACATCATTTATCGTAATTTATTTTACCGTACAATTTCTTTAATGTTTATTAATGTGGATTGGTGCAAAGTTTGGAGCTTAGTTTTCTATTTATTCAAATAGTCCACAATTTAACATTTTTTAAATATCTAGCCGATGCCTGGATGTTTCGTTTTGAATCATCTGGTTCAGAAAATATCTAGTGTAGAAAAAACAGTAGTTAGAAATGAGCATATGTGGTACTGTTTACGGATTTCTTTAAGAAATCCTGCAAGTTGACGTGAGGAAATGACGTTCTTAATAACGAGTGAATAAATATTAGTACGTTTATACTTGGGTTTTTCTTCCTTGGCGCACGGGGCTGTGTCAATAAAATGCAATGTCTCACGCTATGTCGCGTCATTCTCCGTCGTGCCACCAGGAGTCGCATGGTCGCCAGCACTGCTCGATAGTCGCGATCATGCGACTCCTAGCGGTACAACCGAGAACAACGCGAAATACCATTCAGTTTTATTGACATACCCCCGTGCGCCAAGAAAGAAAAAGAAGAAAGAAACAATAGAAAGAAGAAAAAAACGAAGCTTAGAATCAAGACTTAAAAGAGAGTCGTGGTGGTGCCTTACACTCACGATAGGTAAATAATAATTTAAACTGCGACAAAACGACTGGCCCTTTGCCGGACAGTCCACATTTCAGAATTTGTTTTTATGCAACAATGGCGTTTTATTTTACTCTGCTGAAAAAAGATTTCTTCGAATAATTTCAGGCCAATATTTGTGTCTCGTTATTTGTAATCGGATCCGCTGTCTTGCACATTTGGTAACAGCAAACGCAAAGGCTTCTCTTTCCAACGAGCGTGCAGATAACTGGGATATTCTAGGTTCTATTTCGCACAGATACCAGAATGATCGTCATATCATAATCAGGGGCTTTATGTCGTCCGCCACAAATGGAATTAACTTGATTGGTCAACTAGTTAGTGGTGTCCTATAGCACTTTCTGGCCAATGACGGAGCTGCATCCTACATAACGGACAACGGAACCATTTGCGATTTACCCTTTCCATTCCTTTTTCGTCATCTCTCCCATTTCGAGCGGAGATAGATTTTCACAGTCAGAGGAACAGAGGTGTGGCTCCTGAATGTTTAAGCCGTGTTTGCCACTGAACTTTTTTCATTTATACACACATTTTACATATAATACATATTTCATACCATATGTCATATTTTACTGGTAAATTAATGAAACGTTTAAGAGAAAGAGGAGTTTATGAAATTCAGTAAAAAGAAAACCTATTTATTTACGAATGGAATTATATAATTCACAGCTTTTTCTTTGCTTACAGTTTGAAGAGCCAAATGCCGCGTAACCACATATTTCCAGATTGTCAAATGAACGTTGTGGTGGTAAAACAAGTACTTCTTTCCCATCAGTTATGGTTACATACAATTCTAATAGACATTAATTTTGGGTCATTCCATCATTTGGATTCTATCCATTTTGGGTCATTCAACACAGTTTTTTTTAACCTCACCATTTTAAATTCAGATGAAATTTGACACATTGGTAGCATGAAATGAAGAATAAGAAAACTACAAATTTTGAGTAAATATCTCCACCCATTTGTGAAATACAGCCATGTAAATGTTTACAAAATTAGGTTCCCGAAAATTTTTAAATTGATGTAGAACTACTCCAAATTATGATAGGGAGCTGGAACAGGTTTCATTTTACAGCTTTCATTACGGCCTTTTATATGATATGCAACTCAATGGGCGTTGCGATCAAACGGTTTTTCAAATTTGAATTAAAATTTTGATTTTGAGTTTTTTCAAAATGCTCATTTCCAAAAAAATGGAAAATTCTAAAATAATCCTTATATGTTTCCAAACAGATGCTGCAAGTTTAAAAATGGGACTGCAATGGGTTCATGTGGTAATCTTTACTTAAAATGCACAATATTTACTTATTCTAGATTTTACTGATTTAAAATGCATTTTATTTCACATTATAAGACGTAATATATACAAATTATTAATTAAGTGTTTTTTGTTGGTGAGTGTGTTGTGTTTTATTGTTATAGTTATTATTATTACTATCATTATTATTTTGTAAAATTTTACATGGCTGTATTTCACAAACGGGTGGAAATATCTTACTCAAAATTCGTGGTTTTCTTGTTCTTCATTCATACTATCTAGGTGTCAAATTTTATCGGAATCTAAAATGGTGAGGTAAAAACATTGTCGATTTAATATGGAATGACCCTCTTGACAATTCCATGTAATCAGCAATTTCTGTCCACTGTACACACCTCAGCCATCAGTTGAATAACACATTACCAATCATAGGGTATTAGGCGTGAAAATTTAATTCTTTTAAAGGTAATAGAACAACACATTCGTCAGTCCAAAACTTGTTTCTATTCTCTAAAAAAAAAAAACACCGCATAACAATGAGGAAATTATTGAGAAAAATTCTGTGTTGCGGCGATCCCATTGTTGTACTGGAACCTGAAATCCTGAAAGCATTTAGCAAAAGAATTGCAGGAAATATGAATCAGCTATTAAAAAAATTACGTTAAGTTTCTCTTATTTGCAAAAATAAATCTCATGAATTTTTTAAGATTTTTTAGAGCACATTTCGTAGATATTCTTTTGCTACTGTTCTTTCTTATTTGTCGCGAATTTTCGGATTTTCAGAGAGTTCGCCGAAAGTGGGACCAGTCTGCTTTTCGTATCGTTCTTCGCTACATGCGAGAAAAAGAATGGCAACCGTTTTTGAGAAAAGTATTCTTTAATCACTAACCACAATTACAAATTGAGTGCGAATCTCGTTTTTGAAAAAATTAGGCATCACATTGTTTTAAATCTAATATTTTTAGAACTGATTTATTTTAAAACGAAAAATTTCCAGTTATTTAATATTATACTTTTGCAATGTTTATTTTTTTGCAATTTTTGCCAGTTGTTGAAAATCGGATCTGCACTACTTTTTAAATGTCCTTTCATTCATGTGAAAAGAAAATGGAAATAAAATTTAGAGTTGTTTTTGAGAAAATGATTGTGACTTTGTCTTCAATTGACTGTTCGTTATTAAAGATTCACAAAACATGGATTCTGTCTACGCAGTGTGTTATAAGAGGTAATTTACCAAACAGAAAAGTAAGATTTATCTTCATTTTCGTTATCAGGTTCCGGAAATAAGTGTTTCGGTCAGAAAATAGGGGATTTTCCCGTGGCAATGCAATACGCTATATCGCTTCAGAAGCTAGAAAGGAAACATGGGAAATTCGGGATTGAACATACTTAAGGAAAGGAAATATTTAATTTCGTAAGGCAATAGGGCCGTTTTGAACCACTCAGGGGGGCCAAATCTCCCGTGCCTCATTCCCCTGTGCGCACGCCAATGGCCCTATGTTGCGGGACGCGTTCCACCTGCGGTTCGGCGACGAAGAAGTGACTTTGGTCGTGATGGAATTGCATTAGAGCTCGTAGATTTACAAATGGGGAACGCAGGATGATAACTTTATGCAATTGCAATGTTGTGCAGTGTGAAGTTGCAATTTTGT
Source organism: Acheta domesticus (assembly GCA_031308135.1). Lineage (NCBI taxonomy): Eukaryota > Metazoa > Arthropoda > Insecta > Orthoptera > Gryllidae > Acheta > Acheta domesticus. Next base: position 10,260 of record JAHLJT010009520.1, on the reverse strand, counting down.
GCTCTTTCCATGTCGGGTAAGTGAGAAAATTGTAAAAATATAAATCATAAATTCTTTTTCATGCGTGAGATTCTGAAATTTTTAGAGACTCGTAGTAATATCACCCCTCTTCCTTTGATTGCGGCATACAGTTCAAAATAAGGATTCGAGAAACTTATTCCTTTGTAGTTTCCACACAACGTTTAACTTCTTTTTAGGTGTAGGATAAATGGGTAGACTATGATTCCTAATTAGAGATAGCTCTTATAATTTAATACGCAGAATTGACGAACCAAAGTATTAATGATAGCCGAAAGCCTTATGTTTCTTCTTCCCTGATACTTTTCTCGTAATTGGTGCTTTCATGAAAGTGTGTGCTTAAGCAACAATTGTATATTTCAAGACATGGAAGCACTAGAGAACCGTGTGTAAAATGCCGTATATTTATTTTCCCTAGCATTCTATACGCAATGAACGATTTGTTTTCTTTTGCGAGTGAAAATTTGACTGGTGGCCTTTGCCAAATGTATGTTTGTCGAAATGATATTCGTTCTTCTGGGACTCTTCGAATTATTAGTTTACATATAAATCATTTCTAAATCATGGCTATGACTTGCAAATCAGAAAACTCATCTTAGTTATTGACTTCGGTGCTGTTTAAGTTGGAGAGGAGATGATGACTCAGAGTTTTGCTCATGGAATTTTTTAAACATTATAATTTTATTTCGTGATATGTATTTGAAATTTTTCATAAAGTTCATGCTACAATTTTGCTGCTTCTACCAAACGCTTAATACCTATGTTAATGTTAGATATCTTAGTGTTACTAATGAGAAGGAGAAGAATCGTGTATTATCCATAGAAAAAACGCACAATTACATTTTAGACACGATTTCAATTTTGTAGCATCAAAATTGTCATTTATCAGAAAGTTGAAATGTCCAGTTTTCGCGACCTGCTTGTTTTGTAATAGGTTAGGGTGGGTCGTCAGGGGTTGGTCTTCGGTCCATCGTAGTATGAACATAATTGACTATGTGCAATAATGTCTGTCGTTGCTGACGTTTGGCGTCATGTAAAAACTAATTCCACAAAAATGGGACATTAAGTAATAAGTGATGACGCAGGGGGATTGAAATAAAGCTGTTGTAAAATAAAAATATAACTGTTCCAAGAAACACGGGACGAATTGGAAAATGATTAAAGACAAATTATCATTGTATCTTGAATTATTATTTTCCAATACTAGCTTTCTTCGACATTTGTTCTCTATGAAAATAACCTTTGGTTTAAATGCACGGCGCTGACCTGATTTCTGATTGAAGTCCACCCTGAAGGTCTATAATGCTTTTTATGTTTCTTTGGCCCACCATTTTATTTGCCACTCCAAGCACATAAAGACATACAAATATTTCTATTACATAAAAAGGGTTCACATTTTTTTTTATTTTTGCTGGCTGTTTAGTGTATTTTTTAATAATCTCCTTTTTTTACGAGAAGGAAAAATAATGTTTCCGAGAAGTAAATTTTCTGCGAAATATGAACTATTCGAAAGCAAACCCCACGGAAGCCACAAAAATTAGAAATTCCCGATTCGTGCTCATTTTGCATTTCGTACCTATTACGGATTTGTTTTTTGGCAACATAGCGTTTGGCAACATTTCGCGTTGACAGCAATTGCTAAAGTTTACTGTCACTAGTACTTCATCATATGTGTTCCGGCCAATGGTTTTTACAAAAACACGGCGGAGAACTTCTTCAGCACTATTACTTTCTCAGGAAATTAAAAAAGACTTTCAATCTTACTTCACTTGAAAACCAAATCCATTCCCCTTTCCATCATTTCGAAAATTCGTTTAGTACTTTGCTGTTTAAATTTTTACATTTATTATAGAATTCTTTCTGTCGACACCATGTCTAAAGCAGTCGTTCCCCACTCGTCGAGTTCCTAAAAAATGTGTTGATTCTTTTTAAGGAAAAGAATCCCTTTTCAATTTCTACTGATGTTATTACTATAGTCGGTATTAATTTCAACACTCAGGTGAATTAAAAAGTTAATTCTGAAGTTTTCTTTACTTTAGGAATGTGAAACACGAACACACTTTTTTCAAACTTTCTTAGGGGGAATTCTATAAATTTATGTATTTAAAGTCGCATCGACAGCTACATCATTGGCAAACGAAAAACAATATACATTACAACAACGACACATACATGATTAATGGAAGGTTTACAGATTCAGTACAAGATACAGTAATACAGGTTGTTTATCAGATGATAATATGCAGAAAAGAAGAAAGTAGTAACAATAATACGTATACAAATTGGCATGCAAAGAAATCTCTGGGAAAGAATGAGCTGGGGATTATGATGCATAAAATGTAAACTTATCCTTTTTTCAAAAAGTGATGAAGTTTTAATATATCCTACGAACGTAAATGGAGCTTTCATTTTCTCTCTACGGAGTAGAAAGTTTTGTAATAACGAAAAACGTAACGTTTTGTAATAAGCGCGAAAACCCGTATTGAAATAACATTAAATTTGTAATTTCTTTGGAAAGTTGCTTTTGACAGATTGGGACGATTTCTTAAGCATTGTTCCCTTTCCAAGATACGTTCACAAAACAATCTAATTCAGAACTAGATTTCAAAAGACCTTTAAAATTTTCTGGCTTTTATAGTTGTTCTCAACGTCAGGATTCAACGTCAGGTTTACTCTCTCAACGTCAACAACGTAAGTATAAACGTCAACGTCAGGTCTCATTTTTTTCGTCATCCGCCAGAAACGTCACAATTAATTAAAGTATCGTGGACATACTTGTTATACCGAATTTTTTAGTTTTCTTCCATGTTTTTCGTGTAAGCGGTGTCCAGCTGTGACGGTATTACTGGTATTTCTAAAACATGTATACTTACAAATATAGTGCAAATATAGTGTAATTTAGTGCGTAGAGCTGATGATCCATGCTATTTAAAAAAAAAAACTCTAATGTGATCCAATTCAGCGATTTCTGATTTTGTCAACGAATTTTTCATACTACTTACACATTGTCACGAATTTTAAAATCTATTTTAAAACCCTTTTTAAATTGTGTATATCCTGTGAAAATGTGTTCCTCTTTTCTTTACAATTTTCACTATATTTAATTCCAACAAAGATGTTATGCTCTTTTATCCTCTACTTTTGTCGTAGAGAAGCTGAGAAAAATATTGTATTCTATAAGCTGTGTACAGAATTCATTGTCTCAATTATATACTTTCCATAAATCTATTAATTACTTAATAACTGCTTGAAGATTGCCTGCTTGAATCGCACTGTGCACTAACAATTGCTCAGAAGTCGTCCACGAGGGATAGGCAACTGTGTCTACTTATACTTCGGTGGTGGAACTCCGTCTCAGTCTTGATGGTGCGTCGTGTCTGCGATGCGAATCGAATATGATTGGACTCATTTCGATTGCCAGGGCTAAGGTTGTTCCATGTGAAATAAAACTCTGTCGATGTCAGCTCTGAGACGTTTACCAGAGTCTGTCTCTATTAACACATTCTCAGAGTCTCTATTAACACATTTAAGAACGTCATTCGAAAACAGTATACTCGCATGTTATAAAAATTAAGTATTTTTTAATGTTAATCTGCCAGGGATGGACAGTGCAACAATGCCACGAACCGCCCGTGTGTCTGATCTACTCTATTTTAGTTTTGTAACAAAAATAATCGCTGTCTTAAGTTGTTGACCGTTGTGAAGATCTACGTGGAGGAATAACGTAATGATGATAGCCAGGTGACACGTTTGTTTTTAGGTGCGTTGGAAACAGTCATTTCGTCTTACAAGCCGAATTCACGTGAACATAGTTGTTTATTATTTATTCTCACTAGTTCACTACTACTCTTAATATCTCTCTTATTGTTCCTAATTTTCCTCACCAAAGTTAGACTAGGATGTTGGAGCAGATCTTGTACCAATTGGAGGCTGGTAAACCAGTTAACGATTGTTACATTTCTTCCAGTTATTGTTACATTCTCAATCACGCTCTTGATATCTATATTGCAGTAATGGTTATTACATACGGGCTACAAGGTTGTGTTCCACATGTTTCTACGTTTCTGGTGAAATATCTCTCAGAATCCGTAAGCATGAGTATTTTAGACTGTATTTTTAATGGGTTGAGTTTAATGAGTAATTTTTAACGACAACGAAAGCCGCAAAATGCATGTTCATTTTCATCAATTTTTCAACTTGTGAGATTGTGTTTGCCGATTGACAATTTCCAACAAAATCTTCGAATATGTTTCTCACATGAGAAAATTTCTCTCTTTTTGATTACTATTATCGTCGAATCTCACACTCGTAAGTATAAACGTAACCATTTATTTGGTGGTTTAGTAAATATTTCCATGACATATAGCACATGAAAATGTGCCAAATATGTTGAGCGGTTGGTCAGATAAGTAATACGTTGGACAGATTTAGTAACACTACAATCTTCAAGGAAACGTGAAATATTATTTTGATTATCGGCTAAAGTCATCTTGTCTTCATCATCTTAACAAGAGGTATACAGGGTCGAGCTTCAGAGATGGTTGCCTCTTAACGCATTCCTCCGTGGACCACGCGCCCCGGCATGGGCGACAGCAACAGCGACGGCAGAGCTCTGCGGTGCGTCATCGTCATTGAGCTCTTCATGTGTATGCGCTTCACTGACCCCAACTATCTCACGTGTGCCTGTCTCACTTCTCCTGTCCCCGCTGGCCCCGTTAATATCGGCGCCTTGCTTGCATTCGGCAGCGGTTTTTAGAAGTCGCTGCCGGAATGTTTGCGTCGTTGCAAGCTGCTTCGCCTTGGGAGTCGCCCCGGCACGTTTTGATGTTGAACTGGCGGCTTGTCACATTAAATAACTACTGTGCGTGCGCTTTTTCTCCGAACTTCACGATAGAAGCCTGTGATCTCCACTCATGACTGATCGCTGAATCGCTTCCCAACCGGAGGTGTTAAATTGTTGTCCATTCTCTCCGACGTTCTCTTAGAACAAAGTTTTGCCGCTGTGCTTCACTCTGGCAGTGCGTCTCGCACTCCGTGAATAATGCGCCTTGTTATTCGTACGATTCAAATGCCCAACACGGGTAGGGTTTGGTCGGCGTCAAATCATATTGGAAATTATCCGCATCGGAATATTCGACATTATATTAGGTCTTGATTTTGCCTGGTGTGATTTCTTAATATTCCGTACATTGTTGGAAATTACACGGTTTAAGATACAAGCCATCCAAATTCAATTTTCGTTGTGGTTTTTCCCATTATTGAATATACGTATATAATATTCAGAATGTCCTTTATGCGTTGGTGAACAATGACGCTGAGTGTCGATGGTCTTGAAGTAACACATCCCGATCTTTCGTTGCAGTTGAAAGTTATTATATTTTCAAATGACTCGCTTTCCCTGCCCGTGCAAATAGGAGAGCTTCATCTTCGGGTAAACTGTGTCACGAAGCTCTCGGCTGCGCAACTGTGCGTCCGTTCCAGGTGAAACACCCTCGCGGCCATCAATATCCCCTACGCCTTGCTTCGTGCGCCGAAATTTCATTTACTTAAGGAGCGAGAATTTACGACCGGAGCGCGCTCTGGCCGCGATGGGACAGCCGCCAGTAGGCGGTCGAAGAAGTTTACTAGGAAGAACATGGGGAATTGGACGATAGACAAATTTGATGCCGTCTGTAAATACCAGCTACGTCGTGTTTCAAAGGGAAATACTATTGAATATCTTATTGATTTGTGCATTTGTATTTGAATGCTAAATGTCTGTTTACTTCGCTCAAAAGAAGCTGTCCGGAGAACGTGATTTCGGTCTTTAGAATTCGTGTTATTAAATGAGCCTTTCTATTGCTTTCTTGTGAATTCCCACATTCACATAGCTGGGAATGCCTACCAGGGCCATTGTGCCTTTCGCTGACGATAGATACACGAGTCAAAATTTGACAGTAACGCTGTAAGCCTTACTAGTGCCAAATAATAATTTCTCAGCAATTTCAAGTAATGAAGGCATGGAGTAATGGATCAATCTATAGTTGACTGGACATTGGTAACAATATTTGACAATGAACAACGCTTCATTATTTTATGAATCCTCGGAATAGATTAAATGAATAAGAATGTGAAATAACTCATATAAAAGTTCTGGTTACCTTTTATCGACAGGCCCAGTCACCATAACAATGTCACCGTCAAGGTATTTACAGAAAGTTTCTACAAGGATTCTCGACAACAAATACAGATGACTACACTCTGTACAAAACGTTCAAAGGAATAAACTAATACGACATATATTTCCAATACTACCTCCAGACAAAGAGAGGGCAATAGCCCGCGGTTTTGTAGACAAATAGTATTGTTTGATTGTTGTTTTTTTCTAGACTATATTTCACAACAAGACCTTTGTCTCTGTCGAATACGTCCAAGAAGTGTTCAAGCGTAATCACCGGAAGATGAAATCACGGACATCCTCGCATCCCCAATACAATCATTACATACAAGAAAACCATTTACATCGAAGGAAAGCAAATGAATCAAAAACTGCATTGCAACAATGGACTTACGAACTTATAACAGGAAGAAATCCTTCAAAACCCCAACAAATCAATAGCGCTTATTTCCTCTCTATATAACACATTTTTGAGAATGGTCCACTTTCCTTCACATTGGAATATACCGCCAAGTACAGTTATTCCTAAAGTCATGAAGGATCGCGACCATCTCACTTTCTACTGACACATCAGCATGTTACAAATTCTCTGGAAAGTTCTTGAGAATGTCATGTTAATTCTAATACTGCCAATCTTAAAAGAAAACTATTCTAAACCATCAATTTGGATTCCGACAGCGACATTCAACAAGTTTACAGAATAGTAAATGTAATCAACGAAGACTGAAAACAGAATACTGCTCAGCAGGATTTGTATATGTGGCACAAGCCGTCGACAAAATGTTTTCATCCCATGTCAAGTCTTTTTTTATCAAATACATATTTCCAAGTAAAATGTAAAACAGACTTATCCTCATTTCGATACCTTCTTCGATGATAGGGCAGTACTAGCATCAAGAAAAGTTCACAATGCAGCATCTGAAGCACTAGAAAACCACCCAGAAACAATAAATCAGTGAATAGCATCGTGATAGAAGCATCGTAAATACCACACCATTTCCTACCAATAAATCAGTGGTTTTCTTGCTGAAACATAAAAATCGAAACATGCGACCCTCACCCTAAGACGAGGCAGCTTACCAGTAATGAAAATATAACAATGAACAGATCCCTCTGTTTAACGAAATTATACTTAGGTTTCATTTACGCCGCGGATTAACGTACAAGATCCATATAAAAAGAACTAGATTTAAAAATTAAAACATCATTGGCTCGGTAAACACTAACAACTTTCATTGTTCAACAAACTTTCTTATAAAAGTATCCTGCAAACTCATATAGACCTATGACATTCATCTTTGATGCTCAGTCAGCTTCTCCAACATCGATTTTTGTCAGCGATTTTAGCCGAAATATCTTTGATCAATAACAATCGTGCGTTGGCATCTTGAGCAATGAATTATTCGAGAACTCTTTTAAAATCAAGTCCATCAAAGAAGAAATAACGTCCGCAAGACAAACCACACAAGTCTGGAAACCATCCAATTCATCTCTTTATCAATCTATTAGACAATAGTGAACAAATAAGACTACAGCGTCATAAACTGCTAGATATAACGTACTGGTTTGTGTAAATGGGTATGGTACTTTTGAGTAATATTTGTACTCGTGTAAATATTATTAAACCATTTCTCTAATATTTACGTAAAAGTAAATTGCGAATAAAGAAACATCATCAAAAATCCTTCTTGGATCGTGTAAAAAACTTATTTACCTTCGAGCCGCCCATACATAAGTCAACCTACTATCATTTTTATTCCTTCGATCTTGCTGTAGTTTTATAGCAGTTTTTTATTTTAAGTTCTTGATCAAGATCTTGCGCTGTGTGTCTATTCAGATATGTATGTCAACGTATTAGCTTTAAGCATCTTATACAAAAAATATGTAGATTCATGTGATGAACTTTTCAAGTTATACTTATCCGCCTCTAGTGTGTCTTTTTCCAGTGGTAGCTGTTTCTGATAATCAGTCTTCTTGTGGATTACACCAAAGTATTCTCATTCACCATAAAGGAATTTGATACATATTATTCACTTCTATATACTACAATGTCATGCGGAGTTAGCTCTGAAATCTGTCAGTGGATCACATGATCGATGATATATTTCAGATATCTAGATCTGTGTCTTGGTGAACGTATGGATTTTCTAATGGGAAAATACCTATCACAAACGTTTATCAGCCTCTCTCCACTCTGAGTACATACCTTCTCCCCGTATCTCCAGACAAAAATTCAGGAGCCAAAGAGACTATTAAAGAAGAAAATGGGTGTCATAATTTCCTAATAGGGAGTATAAGATGTGAAGAAATGAGATTTTAAAAATAAATATTGAAAGGATATTACGTATACTCTACTGTGATATATTTAACGAATCAGATATAAAGTAAAAGCTACAACGTTTTTGTAGGAAATAGGCCTACAAACGGTCAATAAAATAATTTTAACGTAAAATTGTCTTTAATATATCTAATTTTCCCGAACAATAAAAAACATTTCCGTCATGTCCCAAGTACGAGATGGGATTAGAATTTTTCTGTCAGAAGCATGGATCAAGCAGACTCTCTTGCCACCAATGGTTCAAAATTTTAAAGACTGTGTTGTTCTATGAGGTTACGCCCCTTATTGATTTATTTATTTTTCATAGTACAGCCATGATCATTCTTGATTTATTGATGCCATGATCATTCTTGATTTATTGAAAATTTTTAGAGGTGGTTATTCCTCTTCATAGTTGGTCTTCTATATCAACTTACTCGAAGGGAGTCTCTTGTAGAAAGTTGTAAATTGGAGGAATAATTTATTAAATTCTATGACGACTCACATCACGTTCAGCATAAATATGAATTCATGTCAAATAAACACGTTTAGGTAATAATTGTAGACAAAAACTTGAGAGCCCACCAAATACCTTGGATAGAAAAGTGCTCTGAAAGAATCGTGTATTTTGTTTGTTGATGTGGGTGCTGAATAATCTAGTAATATCTGTTAGTAATTTTATTTTCATTTTTACGTTCGAAATATAATTTGACTTCTTCAGCGACTCATGACTTTCCCAAACCTACTGTCCGTTGTGGGAACCATTTCATCGGTTCTAACGGAGTAAAATTCCCTATTTTTCCTTGAAAACATTACAAATATCTCTCCGTAAGTGAACAAATATTTCTAGTAATCTCCTTTGAATTTTCTACTGCAGAGTGTGCTAACACTACGTTATGCTACTACCGTCGAAGTCGCTTGCTTGCTACCATTTTCATGAGCATTTCTCTAAGGCGCAAGAGCTTCGGAGGGTGCTAAAACAGTGACTTCGTTCTGATCGGATACGGATTTCCGAAATGACGTATCTTCATTTCCGTTTGTTTTTATGTTTTATGTATTATATTCTTATGAAGCTATTATGCTGCCAACTATTGAGTTTTGTATCTTGAAACAACTCAGTTCGTGCTATTTAGAACTACGCGAGTTGCTTTGCGCTTTGGAAAAAATGTTACTTGTCGTCAAGTGTGTCTTATGGCACAATTTCAACGTTTACTCAACTTATGTAAGCAGATATTTTTAAAAGCGAAATAAATTGAAGCAGTGTACTACAGCTTTGACCTTCAAAATCATCTAATATTTTTATCAAACTCATAACTATAATAATGAGATGTTAAATGGGTAAATTCTATCATTTTTAAAAAAAACAGTGCAAATTACATCTACGTATCGACGTGAAACACGGAATTTATTGACCATTATACCAAATACAATATATCCAGAATATGATGATAAAAACGTTTGTGGACAAGTATCCACCTGAAGAAATAAAATGCGCACCGACTTGAAACTGAATTCCACGACTCTTACTTAATGGAAACATTTATCAGGGCAAACCTCAGTGTCGTTTATTAAATACAGCGTATGAAGAATACGATGGTAAGAGTTCGTGGATCTAGAAAATGATTGTGTGTAGACGGTAAGTGCAAACTAAGATCGACTTTCTGGAGTGACATATTTGTGAGAGGAATTCTCATGTATCGTTATTAAATACAATAAAGCCACAATGAAATGATGAATGATGAGTTTATGGTTTTAAGAGTAATCTTCA
>JAHLJT010009519.1:0-11327 GCA_031308135.1 Acheta domesticus | reverse complement strand
ATCTCCAATCAAAACATACCGCAAATAACCAGAGAAAAATTCTTGAAATACTTCACATTAAATACATTTCTTGAGCTTAAATTTGTTTTCAATAATATCTTTATTGCTTTTCGAAAATGTGTTTGAAGAAATGATTCCTTAGTCAACAAGCCACATGAGTGACATTTGACCAACTTCAGGGATTAATATAAATTTATAAACATTTTTGAAATTAATAGAAACTTGCGTTTTATGACAAATATTTGTAATTTTCTGTGTAATTTCTAGTTCTATTTGATTCAAAATTGTAATCTCTGACAGGGCAATTTGAAGTGGATAGAAAATAATGACCAACTGCAAAATACGTATCTTTTCAGAGAACCTACTAAATTCCTACGAAAATCGCACGCCATTGTGCACTATTGCTCAAAACAGTCGGAAGCCTATAAAATTCTTCCTGAGATTATAATTATCTTCCTATTTCGTCCTCTCTTCAAAAATGCCCTAACGTATGACCCACAGAGGAAATTCATCCACACCAAAATTACTAGGGCGCTTTACAAGTTCCGTATTATATACAACTGAGCTTTAACGTTCGGGGTGCTAATAGGCCAAAATGACAATATATACAAATATTCACAATTTTTAAAAGAAACAGTATCGCAAAAATATCGATAACAGGAAAGCTTGATAAAACGCTGCATCAACATATTGTGCCGTATGTCACCCCTAGGGGTGGATTAACACAAGCAGGTTGAGCATGTGATTATGGTGCCCGCTAACATACTGATTTTTTCGAGTTTCCGGGAGCATCAACTGCTATGGTCATTAGTCCTCGCAAGTGTAGCACATGCTATATTCCCGGATGTGGTAGTGATTCCTCCCCACTGGAACGTGACACCGCGCCGACCTACACGTTGGTTATCGGGGATTCCTCTACCAGGTATCTCTGCCAACGAGGTCGAAGAGCAAACTAAGCTCTCGACCGATTTTCTGACGTGTGTGGTAGTATAGTTCACGTAAATGTGTGTGGAATTGAATTGCCTTATTTTACGTGGCGAGACTCAGGCCATGAGGCATGCTCTTCCGTCTGACCACGCAAATTTCGCTACGCTCCTTTCACCAACTAGCGGAGAAAGAAGGTATTCCATGGGCGACGAAACAGGCGAATTTGAATTTTGCTCAGAGACGTCATTTAGGCTTGCAGGATATTTTACATGCAGTAAGTATTTTACATGCAGTACTAACATGGGACAGCCGGCATTATTTCCCCACCGAAGGGAGGCGTACGAAGGATTTTTTTACCCCTAAAAATTCATGGCTTCGATCGGGTTTGAACCCGCGAATTTGGGTATAACAGTCCGATACACCATAACCATAAACCGTTACACCATCGCCCCACAATACACCATCGCTGCCACGGGAAAGCGAAAGGATAGGACAAGGATGAGGAAGGAAAAGTCGTACGTGAACTGTGGCCGTTTGTTACGGCACAGCTCGAGCATTCGCCTAGTACTGATCGAAAAAATCTTGGAAACTATCGATCAGAGGAACCGGTTACTAGAAGTCTCTTCCACACAGCGCTGATTTAGACTTAGCTATCTAGCTTGTGTCCAAAATCAGCTTGTTGGATTCCGAACTCTAGGATCTCCCGCTCAGAGACAATTACATTTGCGGACCTGAAACACCCTCAGCCAGTGCCGATAATAGAGCACCAACTATGTTTCTTCAAAAAAAAGTCAATGAACTGAATAGCATACAAACACTCAGAATAATTATTAAATGTGTGGTTGATACACAAAAATTATAAATATAAAAATTTGAATACAAAATGTTTTCTTTTAAATTGACCCTAATAAGTTATTTTAAAAACCCATAATACGTTTATATTGCATTTATTACCTGAATATTAAATTCGTAGAGTGAAATGGTATTTTTGTTTGCATATATTCTTTGATTTATGGTGTTGAGGGCCCTGGCCACTGCGCCGCGTCTATCTGCTCGGCTGCCGGATGCGGAGGTCGCCCGATAGCACGGCGATAGACCGCTGACGCGGAAGCAGCGTCCTTCCGGCCCCGCTCTTCCCCTTCCCCTTCCCCTCCCCTCCTCATCCCCCAACAGCGCCCTCATTAAACTTTTCCGCTCTGGCACCCACACTGGGCCCGAATGGCCTGGAAGGCACGAGTAAAAGCTAGTTAATACATACTATTACGTTCTACAAATACCACCATTTTAAAGGAGGAAGAATAGGGTATTTACTTAATCGGATTTTTAATTTTAATTGTAACAAAACAGTTTTTTAACGTAATTCAAGTTAAAACGTTTGAATCGAAAGATTCGCAACAACATACATTTTCATAATTTATATAATATGAAAATTAATAATAATAATAACAATAATAATAATTATTATTATAATTATAATAATAACAACCCAAGATGGCAAATGCCGAATTGCCAGAAGCAAGTAGAAACCATTGATCATATTGTCTCAGCTTGTCCAATTCTAGCAAAGACCGAATACTTAAAAAGACACGACAGGGTGTGTAGTTACCTCCACTGGCAGATCTGTACCGCCCTCGAAGTTCCAAACACATGCCCCAAGTGGCACGAACACTCACCAAAACCGGTGACATCGGTTGGATTGTGTACAATATTGTACGACCAACAAATTCAAACGGATCGCACGATAGCAGCAAACAAACCGGATATTGTTATCCGGGATTTTGAGAAAAAATCGTGTCTACTTGTGGATGTTGCTGTGCCTTGCGATCAAAATGTCGTAACCAAGGAGACAGAGAAACGTCTTAAATACAAGAGTTTGGAAATTGAGATCAGCCGAATGTGGGGCGTAAAAGCACAGATCGTACCGATAGTTATCGGAGCTCTGGATTTCTTCCGCAAAATTCGTGTAAGAACTTGTCTAAACTCCCAGGTAATTCAAAAGAGTGGGAAGTGCAAGAAACTGCGTTATTTGGAACAGCCCACATTTTGCGCAAAGTATTGTAGAGGCACCGACAGTCCCTAGATCTACTCCTTAGGTAGCTGGTTGCAACCTGGAGTAGATTTTATACTCAGCCGACTCGTAACATGTGTAGTCGTGATATGAAGCAATAATAATAATAATAATAATAATAATAATAATAATAATAATAATAATAATAATAATAATAATAATAACTGGAGCGATGCGAACGAATCTTCCCAGACTGGGCACACTTGATTGTTACAAACATTTAAGGTATTGTTACATACATACTAGGAACTAGCATTTTCCTACGTTTTACAGTCTATTTAATTAAGTCTTCTTCACTATCACCGTTTGAATGATGGTTATGTACCATGTGCTTACTTTGCAAACTTTGTTAAACTGATATAATATTGAAAATAATGTCGTTTATCAAAATTCAAATTGTAACGTACAGCTCCTACCACTTAGTTGTTCTCATCTGTGGTTTGCAGGAAATTACCACGCCCCACTCAGAGGGTAGTGAGTTGAATAACGAGGTAAACAATGGTCTTCGTAGGCAGGGCCAGAGAAACGTAAATTTGAGATGGTTAGTACCATGGGAGGAGGTCATGTGATTTTTATTGTATTTAAGTTTTTTTTAAGAAAAATATGATAACAGTAAAAATATGTAGTTTATTCAACATTTTTTAGTTGGAATTGATCAACGCTTCAAATGTTGCTGGGCGAAAACTACACTCGTTTGGAATTTTTAGAATTCATCCATCACTTTCTCAAAATCGATCATCAACTGAGTCAGCAAAATAGCTTTATGACTAAGCCGATTGTGCAGCATCGTCGGACGCAAGTAATTTTTTACCCGGCGAAGTACAGAAAAGCTTCTCTCGTTCGAGCACGATGATCCTGGAATGGTCATAGCCGTCGAATAATGCGCAAATATTCGAGAACAAGACCCATACACCACTTATTTTCGCGCCTAAAATCTACGATCTCACGCAAATTCGCTGGATCCCTTTTCTTTTGTGAATGCTCAACGCTATATCCTTATCGCTCTCAAGTCGATACGCATCAAAATCGAAGTTTGAGTACTGAATAAGGTTTTCCATCTGGTTGATGGAGGTAATAAATGTGTTAAATTGGAATTTTTTTTCAATTTTTGTCAAAATTCCAGGTGGGTGCTTATCCACTTGGAATATTTTTGCGTGAGTTTTACTACCCATCGTACCCATCTCTTCCTCCAGCCGGTGTTCGTAGGGACCAGTTCCCACCCACTGTGGGTGTTCCTTGGAGCCCATCGGACTCTGGGACAACCGGAGGCGGGACGAGTAACATACCCTCACTAATTTTATAGTATGTTTACTTCTATGCGATTACTGGTTGACATTTAATTGTTACTGTTGCTAAACGTTTTGCTTACCCCCAAAATTGATCATCATGAAGTACATCAAGGCTGCCAACCGGCAGCACGCGGTGCCATTCATTGTGCCCCGCGAAAGGCTACGAGTCGAAAGTTTGTCTCTTGCATCCACGTTGAGCGAGAGAATATTGTGCACGTAGCGCACGTGCCCTGCCGGGGTCAACACCACCTTAATGTAAAGATATGTTAAGTATAGACTTTAAGAATTTTTTTAGTAAATTCAGAAATGCACAATCATCCCAATGTGTTTCACTGAATTATGCATGGCAAATCCTGATATTATGTGTGGTTTCATACTCCCTCCCTCCCCGTTTCAGAAGAGCCGGGGAAACTGCCGAGATCAACAGTACGGGGAAGTCAGACACAAGCAGATGGAATCGGGGAGACACAAGCACGACAAGATTGCATAAAAATGTATATGCACTGGCACGGCGTACGCTTCCGTTATTTTTCCATATTATGTTTAAAATAAAACATGACTTCATGCGTATTTCCTTGAATTACTCACGAGGAAAACCCATCACAGTATTTGCGCTGAAGTTTGAAAAATATTCACGAATTTCAGAGAACGTATTCCAGGATTTTTTCAAGTTCATCAACAGTTACACGTTGGCATGACACACGTCTACGCACGTATCCACCAAAATGTTGAGACTATCGTACAAAATAAATTGCTCCTCTCTGAGACTTTCCATTTTCATTCATACATCATAATCATGTTCAACTATTCACTCGGCAAGAAAGACGTTCTGAAGATGACAATGAATTTCGTTTTCTCTTGGTTTGCATACCCTTCAGTAGTTGACTCTTTTTTTAAAAAAAATAAGATTTCAAATTAATTAACTTCGAATGTACGTTTAATTATAGTAATTAACGAAACGAGAGTATAAAGTGGGGTTTAATTGCATGAGTGGTATGTTCAAGAAAACGAGTGACGATAGGAGCGAGTTTTCTTATATACTACGAGTGCAATTATACCCCTTTATACACATGTTACGTTCAATATTTTTTCCTTTCCATTTAAGAATGATTTAAACTTTGAGAAATTCAAGCACTTCTTTATAATTCAAGACATGCGTTTGATGACATTGTATTGCTTCTGAAAAAGATATTTTAGTAGTGCTTGCAATGTTTGTTTGCAAGAAATATTTGCAAATGGAAGGTACTGAATATACTCCGGATAAAATATTAGAAGAAACTGACAAAGTCATGAAAACATTACTGCCCACAAAAAGGAAAGACAGGTACGAGAGAATACATATACAGATAAGTATTAGAAAGTAAAAACAACTAAAGTGTACCTGACGTGATTTGCTATAGTGTACGTTTAAGAACGCGTAAACACAACTGATGTGTACATTTTGTACATTTCTAATCTTAATACTAAATGTTTTATATGTACAGCATTCAATTTATTCACGTTAAATATTTTATATTGTTCCATTAGTCAGCTAGATTAACTTTTACTTCGCCAATTTAGTTTTATTCATTCGTTGTTTATATACAGTTGTTGTAGGAATGTAAACTGTGGTGTGCATTTTTGTTCGTATTTCATGGCCGACTGGAAATATTTTGGCTATACCTGTGTTATAATTTCTTAATTAAACGAATAGGCTCCTTTTCTGAATTCTGATTGGTAGGTGAAGAGTTAACTATTTTTCGTGGAATTAATGAGCATATTTAGTTTACTAAACGAAAAACAATGTAAATAAAACATACATTCACACTTAAATAGGTTTATATTACGCTTCTATAATAGCTGGAACACATGTATATTTTACGCAATAATTTAGGCATTTCTTAACCTCTCATTGTGGATTAAAATTCATAGAGAAATTCTTTATTGTAAAGGATGAGGCGGAAAGAGCGGTTTGAGGCGGTGAGCAAGTTTGAATCATAGAACTGGCCGCATTCATTGAGCAATTTATGTTAAATAAAGCGATCTCGTTGCTCGTTTTTGAGACAAAAAGGGGGCAGCCAGTACAGGGAAGTGTCGAATAGGACTACATGAAACGAAAAGAGAAGTGATTTAGTGAAATACATAAATTTGATAGTGTACATTTTATTTATTTTTATCTTTAATCGTGCACGTTTGGCTAGAGATAGCGCATGTTTGCGTGCACAATTTAGGACTTTACAATGCATGAAAATCTTGTCTTTAGTTAAAACAATGGTTTTAAGCAAAGTGATTAAAAGTGAAGCTGTTAAGTGAATAAAAGTTAGTCCTGCTTCAATTCGAATTGACATTTATTTTTCTTTTTAAACGTATAAACATAATTAAATCAGGAAATAGATGCGAAGCAGTTAAACGGAAGGAATGTGTGTGTTTGAGAACGATCATATCGTGAGAAACGCAATCATGAAAACTAAGCGTCGCCTGACATTCGCAGACCGCATTTACCAGGCGTAACAAACTGTGCGTATAATTAACAAATATTCGCAGTGCCTGCTTGGCACGTGCCCCGCCTGACCTCTCTGAGGAGGACGCAAACGGAAGGAACTGCCCGCCCGCACTGAACGCTTCAAACTCATCCAATTAGCAGTAATGGAGGCAGCATGGCGCACCGCGGCAGGCTGTTTGGTGAGTCGACCGTCTCGGACGTCCGTGATGAACTCTCTTTTACTCAGAGAACGGAAGTAGCTCCACTCCCTCTACTGACTGGTTCTAGTACGTCATCATTTGTACTTGTCAGAGGCAGAGCAAAAACAGCTCTCGACTTCCTAGTCCGTTTCTGTACTTTCGGTATGCCTATACGCTACAGTTCGCAACGTAGCATAAACTTATCTCACAAAACTGTTACAACGGAAAACCCAGTAACTGACAAAAGTTCTAGACGGTCTACTCCACTAAGAACACTTTCCAATACCATGTACGGTCATTATTTGCATGCAAGAAACATTCACGTTAACCAAACGCGCCACGTTTACTCCCCAGGAAGCCCACTTATCTTCTTTTCCAGGCCCAACCGTGAAACGTATACATTCCTTTGTTTGGCTTCGGTTGCGAAAAAAGCGTGACAGCGTTTTAGCCGGCTTCAGATTTCGCCGCCGCCGCCGCGGCCATCGGCACCGCCGGTTTCTCCGATCTCGACGTCCTCGATCGTGTGTCACCTCCAATGGGCGGAACCGAGGGCCGGGTCGGTATGGGTGGATGTGGGTAAGGTGGGGCGGGACACAGCGAGCGGGGACGATATGAGATGTGATATGTCATGTGATGTGATGTGAGGGGATGGAATAGGACGGGACGGGATGGATGGGATGCGACGGGATGGGACGAGACGAGACGAGTTGCAAGGGGATGGGACGGGACGGGATGGGACGATATGAGACGAGTCTTGATGGGATGTGGGACGGGAGGGGATGATGGTGAGATGGTATTTAATGGAAAGGGGTAAGGTGGGTTTGGATGGAGACGAGGTGAAGACGGGACGGCAGGCGAATGGTTTAGGGGCGGCAGGGTTGTGGGTGGAAGAAGGGGAGGTGTTGGAGAGGGGAGGGAGTGGCTGAGGGTGGGAAGAGGCGGGGCGACAATAGGAGGGCTGTGAAGACCACTCCAAATGGACCTACGTCGCCGGAGCGAGAACCGAAGCGACGGAGTGGAGCAGTCTTTGCGACCGACCTCTCCTTGTCAACACGTAGAGCCGGAATTCTAGGTGCTTGCACATTTACGGCCTCCTTTAAGGCGAGTTTCTCATCTATATTGATATTCATGTTTGCATCTTGTTTATCCGAGTGAAATTGGTGTGTCATGGGAATGAATGCCGACGTTTGGCCAACTAGCCGCATTTGTAGGGCAAATTGCATTTCCCTCGATCAGCGAAATTGAGGTAGATAACAGTCAAGAAATTGTAGAATTGAAGTGCAAATGGAGAGCTACATTTATTCCTTTCCAACTGTGCAATGAATAGCGACATACATTTCACTATAGATCAATGACGATCTCGCCAAAATATTTTATACGATGCTTTGAAATAATAAGTCTTTTAATTCCTGAGAATGCCTAACTCTCAAAACACCATGAAATTTTGCCTTTCCACATTTAAAGACATTTCTCACTTCTTGTTGTTACAAGCATAGAAACAACTTGTTTTCGCAAGTTCAGAAGATGAATTCACGGTTGAGAATAAACAAAGTTATTTAACGTCAATACATTCTTACAATGCTGGCGATTTGGTGAGGCTACACAACCACTGAAGACAAGTACTAGGCGAATTCGAAGTCAGTGTCATTTTTCTGAAGAGATACAACGTAGCAAGAAGGTAAACTGAAGGCGGAACTGCTGGTTAAAGTATAATGTAATGAGTCTGTTGAAGGACAGAGTGATGGGGCATCAGAAATAAAGGATAGCTGCGATAGCATTGAATTTCTCAATCCTACCATCCTAACAAACAAACAATAAGCATGATTCAATAATAGAAATATTTCCTTCCAACTTTCTCCCACTATTTTCAAGTCTGAAAAATTGTAATTTTCATATGCCCATGTATACAGCGAAGGCTTTGACTTCTTTTAACCGAGAAAGTACTTTCGTTTCTGATAGGCTGGCCCGCTTTCCGTGCTAGCGAACGAGACTCCGAAACTCATTCTTTTCCAGATGAGGGTCCCTAGAAAATCAAATTTCAATCAGAATATTTACATTAATTACCGAGGAAAATTTGGGATGAACTTTTCGTGTGAAGTCTCAACACGCATTGCCTTCATTGTAAAATGGAGAAGAAGAAAGGGAGGAACAGGAGGAAAAAGAAAAAGAAGGGAATAAGATCTTCCTCATCAAATGATTGCATATTTTATACATCTATGAGTCTATAGTATATATTTCTATGATGGCTACTACTACTATGATGGCTACATACTATGAAAAACAAGTGCACGAAAATTTGTGTGAAGTGTCAAAATAATAATCATACATATCAAGTTGAGAGTTAGTAATAATTTTTAAGAGTAAATATTTAAATGAAAAATCACACACCGACAAAGAAAAAAGAGGATACATTAGTTAGGATACTTCCCATGATATACATGCAATAAGAAAATAGTTGTGCTGCAAAAGGCACAGATTTTCTCGTACTAGTTAGTTTTCTAATTTCTTTGTTCCAGGTATTTCCGACTTGCCCCATCCCCTTACTAGCTGCCTTCTATCACCGCACAAAGAACTTTTTTTTTCAATTTTCTCAATTTTTCCTTTTCCTCGTGGTACAATAGAAATATCACTATAAGAATATTATAAAAGAGTAAACCTTCGTCATATATGGAAACTTTCGATGAAAAATTTGGAACCGTTTAAAAAAAGTTCAAACACATGAAGAAAGTACAGAAAGCACAAAATTCAAGCACAGATAATATTTGAGATTTCGAAAAACCTCACTGGGAGTCATTTGTAGAACTCTTCTCTATGAGATGACATAAACGCCATTTTGCTGTATTTTTTCGTTTTTTCAAAAATTACAAAAATGTAATTTTTTGACTTGCCTCTCACGTCGTTAATATTTACATTAGCGGCGATTTGTTCACATTATTACATTTAGGAGTATACGTTCTTTAAATAATGTGATATAAAGTTTCTCGAAAACTCAATCGTTTTCCATAAAAACTAGCTCAAAATTCCGCATCCTCAGAAACGCTCAAACGCCATTTTCTCAAAAGTGGCTCAAACATTTAGAGTTAATCGTGAAAACCAGTCCCATGCCCTCTTAAGGGTGCTTTACGCTATTCTTACAATAAATTTAAAGAAAAAATTTGGAGCCTTTTTTGAGACAATTTTGAAAATGTCCGAGAGGCATCATCTAAGTAAACTAGCCCCAAATTTTGAAGAAAGTTTTTTTTTTTAAATCGCGGCGCCTCGAATGGAACCAGATCAACCGGGGAATATCAAATTTGGACGTTCACAGATTCACGGACACACGGATGGACGGACGGACGTTTTGAAAGAAAAAAAAACGTTTTCGGTATCGGGGGACTCCAAAACACGTATTTCCGTTGAATTTTTTAAATCGATTTTCCGCAGCATTACATAACTTTCCCTATACTACGAGTACTACTCCGTACGTATACGGCAAAGTAAAAATGCGGTGTGTTCTTGGAGTGCGATGTGGGCGGGGGCCGTAGAAACAAATGCTGGTTGCGCGGGAGAAGTCAGGCGGTAGCGCCCGACGCGACGCGACGCGACGCGACGCGACGCGACGCGACGCGACGCGACGCGACGCGACGCGACGTGACGGATGGAAGCGCCTGTGACTGGTGGCTGCGGCGGGGTGCGGAAGGGGCAGAGGGCAGGCGCGCGGCAGGCCAGCCGACCGGAGCGGAGCCGCGGTTTCACCAGTGAAACGCTGGCGTCAGATGGCGCTTTCCCTGCGCCCGGAAGACCAGCGTCGCGGCGACCCCTTGATGCCGCAGCTCCGAGCCTCTCCGCCGGCGCCGGAAAAGCTCCCAACAAGAAACGCAAGAGCGTCTTACACACAATGCGCGATATTTCGAACATTCAAAGCCATTCTGCTATTTTTATTTCACTTTCTCTCTTTCTTTCATGAAACAAGAAATGTGATTGATTTTTGTTAGATAATAGGTCTTAACGTTTGACGTCTGAATTCAACATCTTGAGCCAGGTAAAACTTACTAACTTCTGGGCATTGAACAATGTGAGAACATCTCAAACGACAATGAAAGTGAGATTTCGCAGGGAGTATTATAGTGCGATTTATTCAATGCTGCCCCTGGCAGGTATCAGCTGTTGACGGTTTCATCCAATCAGGAGCTTATACGTCGCTACTGTGACATCACTATGGTGACGTTTAAGCTCCCGATTGGATGAAACCGTCAACAGCTGATACCTGCCAGGGGCAGAGATGAATAAATCGCAGTATACAGAAGGGCGAGACTTGCCTTGTAGTCTGCTCTGAACACCAGGAATAAAATATCTGCAATTAGTATTTGGGGTAGTTTGGCAGTGCCTGTAGCCGAGTACAG
>JAHLJT010009518.1:0-29288 GCA_031308135.1 Acheta domesticus | reverse complement strand
TGAATGACCTGGAGTTTCAAGCGGATAGTTGATTTTCAGTGTACTTCACATGAAGCCTCAAAAACATTTTCAACATGTTCTCAAAAAACGGCACCAAATTTTGTGATCAAACTTTGTCGTCGAATAGCGGTAAAAACGGGTCGTGGCCTTATATTTTTTGGGTATCTTCCTACAACTATAGCATTGAAGATAGAGGCTTTTCCCTTTCTGAAATCTGTTCCTTAAAGGCGTATATTTCAAGACGTTCATCTTCTTTTCGAAAATATGAGATTTCCGTGTAATTTTGCGTGAAGTATATTTTTTCTCAAAAAACACTCCAAATTATTTCTTTAAAATTTCTCCTCATATGTAATAACGGTTGCTATATGTAGAAAAGAGTTCCTCTAACATGCGAGTAGTCAGAATACATGTTTTGTAGATCGCTGATATCGAAAAATTGATAAATGGCAAAATATCTGTCTGTGGTCAACGCTATCGCCTTAACCGTTCAGCCGATTTTCTCTTAAGTTGATATTCCCTGATTGATCTGAACGGACTCGAGGCTTTGGGAGCATGTAACGGATATTTTGATTGTTGAGGGCTATTTAACGTGAATCGACAATATACCTTCTTCAAATTTTTGCTGCTTGAAAACACTTTTGCTAGTACTATTGCTATATATTACTAGTAATATTGCGGAGCATTTAGAAACAATGCGTGAAAGTACGTGCTTTGGTAGCATCACTCGTTTTTTAATGTCTGTTCATTCCGAGAAAGGAGAAAAACTGATTTTTATAGTTTTCATGGAACGCACCACGCGGGTTCGCTGGTATAACTTTTAGCGAATCGGGCTATTGTATCCATGTTTCCAATCAAGGGTTCAAACCTGACCGAAGCTGCAAATTTGTAAGTGAAGAAAAATCCCTCGTACCCCTTCCTTGGAAAGGGAGGTAAAAGCGCATGTCCCATTTTGTAGTTTTACTCTATGTAAAATAAAAGAAGCCTTTGAGCCTAATTCAAATCGCCTGTCTCGTTGCCCAAGATGATAATTCCAAGGTGATGTTGTTTCTCCGCGAGATGGTGAAAGAGTCGTAGCGAAATTTGCGTGGTCAGACGGACGAGTGAGCCTGTGTCTCCCCACGTGAACTCAGGCATTAACTAATGTATTGTCGCCTCACGGACTACTCAACAAAATCTACATTACTTAGTACAAGCGTGTTTCCTCTTGCGCGTTATTTGAGCGAGTGCATGCTAATGTGCGTCGATTTAAGGGTGCTAGTTTCCGTTGATTTGAGCGGTGCTAGTTTGCGTTGGTTAGAACTAGTGGCTCGTGCATGATTTGAGAGTTGATGCGTGCTGGAGGGTTGATTGAGGCACTGTGGGCTTGTTTGCGTTGATTAGAGCTAGCATATTTTCTGTGCGTGTTGATATGAGCGTGGGCGTGCTGGAGAGCATTGATTTGAGCGAGTGCGTGCTAGTGAGCGTTGATTACAGCAAGTGAGTGCTAGTGAGCGTTGATTTGAGCGAGTGCGTGCTAGTGAGCGTTGATTACAGCAAGTGAGTGCTAGTGAGCGTTGATTTGAGCGCGTGTCCCTGTGCGCAGGCTGTTCATCCACGAGACCCTGCGCGTCTTCAGCGACCGCCTGGTGGACGACGAGGACCGCACGTGGGCGCTGGAGCGCGTGCGCTCTGCGCTCTCCAACTGTTTCAAGGAGAACATGGACGCCGTCTTCAAGGACATCACTGGCAAGGACAAGGTCGGCACCTCACCTCAGTTGGAACTACAGAATTGCACAGACTTTCCCATATTCGCTTTATATTTATTTTGGTCTCGGCTAGCTATTCCCACTTGCCCCATATTTTTTCCATCTGCCATTTATCGCCGCCCAAAGTACATTTTTTACTCTTTCTCAGTTTTTTCCCTTTCCTAATAGTAGACTAAAATATTCTTTTAATAATATTAAAGAATACCTCGTCCTAAATGGCAATTTCCTCTGAAAAATATGGAGCTGTTTTTAAGAAAATGGCGTTTAAACGCGACTACAAATTCCAAATTCCAAGCTCTTTTTCACAGAAAATGTTTTGAATGAGTTTTCAAAAAAATTCAACAGAAGTCAGTTGAGGTACATCAACTTACAAATAAAATGGTGTTTACGAATTACCTGTATGGTGCATATTAACACTGCGAGAAATCATTCATAAAAATTACATTTATGTAATTTTTGAAAAAACAAAAAATACCCCAAAATAAACTTTACGTCATATAAAATAGTGCAATTAGCACTATCTGTTTAAAAAAATTGAAGCTTTTTATGAGACAATGGCGTTTGAGTGCTCCTGAAAATGCGGAATTATGAGGAAGTTCTCAAAGAAAACTGTTGTTTTTTTCGAGAAAATTTATTTGACATTATTTAAAGCACATGCACTCGTGAAAATAATAATGTGAGCAAATTGCTGCTAATGTATTTATTAACAACGTGACATAGAATTCAAAATAATTTCATTTTTGTCATTTTTGAAAAAACAAAGGAATAGAGCAACTTTGCGTTTATGTCATCTCGTAGAATACAGTAGGCACTATCCCTACCAAAAGTTTAAAGAATGAAATTTCGATGCGTTTATGAGAAAATCGTGTTTTCGTAATTTTTTAAAATTGTAAATATTGCACGCAATATTGCGTGAAAAGTACTAAACGTTTCAAAAAAATGTACATGACCTTTAGGAAAGAACTTACTTTGGAGAAGCAATTTTATTTGAATGAAAAATCTCTATCTTTAATTTTGTAGTTATAGGAAGAGGCGGAAAAATTCAAACTTTTGCAATTTTCGAAAATTCAGAGTTATCCGTGAAAATTGGACCTATGCCATGTTAATAAGTGTATTTTACTCTATTCATACAAGAAATTTAAAGAAAAAATTTGGATCCATTTTTGAGAAAATTTTTAAAATCCCCGGGGGGCTTCATATAAAGTACCCATCAAATTTTGAAGAATCTTTTTCAAAATCTCAAAGCTTTGACTAGAATCAGATCGACCGGGTGCCATTTTGGAAGAAATCGTAGTATGGTTTAGGCGGTTAGGCAGTGTTCACACACGGACATACGGACGGACGGACAGACAGACAGACAGACGGACGTTTTCCTTTCAATTGGTTTTTCGGTATCAAGGAGCCACAAAACAGGGTTTCTGGCTACAGCACGTGTTAGGGGATTTTTTTTCTTAATTTAGCAACTGGTTTTATTCACTTTTTATTTTTCACGGCCCGGCGATTAATTTTTTTTTCGCCGAAAATTGGCCATTTTTTCGCGCAGCATTATATAACTTTCCCTATACTACATATATCACTCTGTGTATGCGTACGTATACGGGAAAGTAAAAATGTTCTCTGAAACATTCCAATAGAGTATTTGAGTAAATTCGAGTGGGCTTGTGTGCGAATCTGTCACTCACTTAAACACTTCGCATGCACTAATCGAGGTGATGTTCGACATGTCTCGATCTCCTGGCAGGAAACTGATAATTTATTTTCATTTCCGACCATAAGATTAGAACAAATTTCCAAACTTTAGCATATTTTGGTGCTGGAATCTTAGTGAGTATGCCGGGAAAATAAACCAACGCCACCTAAATAGATCTACGAGGGTGGCGTTGGTTAAATCCAGAACCGAGAGGCATAATCGCTCCACGACGCCATAATTTTCTTTCATTAGGATGATAACACTGAATATCGCCATCTTTAAATGAACAAGTGAATTACCAAGTGAATCGGGCGATAGGTTTTATTTCCTTTTCATCCGTATTACCGTATTTTTTTAAATAAATTTGCTTCAAGTGTATACGGAGTGTATCTGTGAGTTATGGTAGAGAATGAATGAACTTTCTTACGCTCGATTTCCCACATTTACGTTCTTAAGTGTGAACACACCAATTTTCAAATGAAAGTTGACTAACACTTATTCTTATTAAACTTAACGCATAAAACTTTACACCTTATTCGCTTAAAAAGCAGCCACCTTTTAACGTTTATATAAATTTGCGTACAAAACGATTAACAGAGCAATTGTAGAACTAAAAGTGAACACAAATTAGACTGAGTGTGGATTTTTAAATTCTTCAAAAATTTGGGGGCAAAAATATGGAAGTGCTAAGCAAACCTGGAGAGGAATCTAATGTATTTGTATTTTTTTGACAGAATTTTCAGAAATAATTGAGAATGATCTTATATTAGAATTAGAGAATAATACAGAAGAACAGCCAGTAAAGTGATCATTTATGAACGTTTTATGTATATGACTAAATTCTAATTATTTCCATCACTCATACCTGCAAGCCTTTTTTACGGCGATTATAGTTTTAAAATTGCAATGATACGTGTTCATATGCCGTGTGGTGGTAAGATACAAGACCATTGGGTTTTGGGAATTTTTGAACGTGAGTATAACATTAACAACTACTACGATTCATTGGAAGGTCCAATGCCAGATACTGTAAGAACATATTTGAACAAAGCTAGACATAGGAGAAATGAAGTATGAAATAAATTTTCAACACATGAAAATACTTTTTAAACAATTTACAGTGTCGGCAAAATGTCAGTTTCAACTAGTATAATTGTTTCCACACCGAAATTCCACCCAGACAATAAATAATCTTCTTACTTCTGGAAATTGAAAAATGGAAACTAAAGGAAATTGGCTAATAAAACTCCAAGAAGCATGACAGGTGACCCAAGAAGCGGGTTTGTGTGAACTATAATATTTTATTATTATGAACTGTATGGTATTTCATACAGTTTATAGAACACTCTCGGAATATTTACGGCTAAATGATGTAAAATACTCGTACAAAATTTAATGCAGAAAGAAACTAGTGGTGCTACCAAAGCACATACTTTCTCACATTCTCCCCATATGCTCCAAAATATTATACTACTACATAAACCAGCAAATTTTCTTTCGCCCCAAGATGCGATCCTAAATTCACAGATTTAACTTGCTAACATTCATGTCACTAGGCCACATAAGCGGGTATGGACAGATCTCGGGCAAAGCCATAAACATGTAAATATCCGTTTGTTCGCGTAAGATATAACAAATAATTCACTACAAAGTATAAAAAAATTCCACCTTTCTTAATTTTTTCCTTTCCCAATTCAAAACGCCACGTTTAATACGGAGTGCTACCAAAGCATATATATTTTTCAATTATTTAAAACGCCCCGCCATAACATACACCGACATAAAACAGTAATAGGGTTTTCAACCAGCAAGTTATTTTTCCATTCCGACACCCGAACATATTACCCCAGGGTTAAT
Source organism: Acheta domesticus (assembly GCA_031308135.1). Classification (NCBI taxonomy): domain Eukaryota; kingdom Metazoa; phylum Arthropoda; class Insecta; order Orthoptera; family Gryllidae; genus Acheta; species Acheta domesticus. The sequence goes on along the minus strand of JAHLJT010009518.1, from coordinate 23,996 downwards.
GTGCTGGCGCTGATACCACTACCCCACACACGCGCAGGGCGCTGGAAAGATCGTTTTCCAGCACACGATTACATAACATACTCGTTTTCCAAACTATTTGTAAGGCGAGAAAGAAATAATAATTTCGGAGCCGTCAGGGATATGTAAGTTGATCACATGGGTTCCGGTTAAATTGTATTTCAATTTAATGTTGAAATATTCATAATTTTACTTAAATCGGTTCATTCAGATGCACTCAAGACGATTGATTTGACATGACATACGTTTCAGAAATCGAATAACTGACTTGAAAAATTGTTTAAAAGATGCAATTTGTGAAAACAGGGACACGTCCTGTTTATTTATGTGCATTGATTCTATTAGTGAGTAGAGTACTAGAAATGATTTTCAATACAGTTTTAACACTCTTCAATGGTTTTTCTGCAACAAAACATTCATCAAATTATAAGTGTGGAACTAGAACCACACTTCTTTCGAATTGAAGCGCTGTGTCCCATCTCGTCCTAACCACCTTGACCACTGGAGCTAGCTGTAGATAGAGTACTTATAAGTAACGTCGAAACGTAGAGTACTTGTGTCAGCTCTATCAATAGGAAGCCGGTAATTGTGAACATGCAAAAAACAAAAGTATTTTGGGCGACAAAGAAAGGCAGCGGTGAAGGGCTTAATCAAAATCCTATATCCGACGAACGAGATTAGAAAAATAACTACTTCGAGAAAGCCTATGCCATTCTATAGCAACATTAGTTTATTTATTTACCCTTCCTTATTATACCTGTGGAGAAAATAAAAAAAATTGCTGTGGTTTCTGAGAAAAATTTCTTTTGTAAATTTGAAGCGAAAATTACGAAAAAAACGACTCGTTTTTCAGATAATTCTACATAACCGTTTTTGAAGATTAATATTTTACAACAGACTTTGCCTGAGGTAAAAATCTCTATCTACAATTTTGTAGATTTAAATCTACTTTTTGTTGGCAATTAAAAAAGTAATTCCTGTCCGTCAATACATCAGTGAAGAAAATTCAATTAAAAAATTTTGGAAAGGTTCTTGAGAAAATGTTTTTTGTAAATTTGAAGCGCGATTTACGTAAAATCTATTCTTTTTTTTCAAAAAATTGTACATGGTCTTATTTAAAGAGCTAATTTTGTACAACCGACTTCGTCTGAGGCAAAAATGTCTACCTTCAGTTTTGCCTCAGTATTGAATGCCATTTCAGTATTGAAATGATTTTTTTCAATTTTCGAAAAATTGGGGATATCAACGAAAATGATACCGACATCATTCTCTGAAAGTTCTTGAACAACAAAATTTAATAAAAAAATTGGAGCCATTTTTTTTAAAACTTTGAAAATGTAAAGTACCCCATGTAAGCCATATACCCCAAAGCTTCATGTAAAGTACCCCACAAAATGGAAGTATCGGTTTCAAATTCCAGGAGGCTTGACATCAGCCATACTGACTGGGAAATATCAATTTTGAAGAAAATCGGCTGAACGGTTTAGGTGCGAGCGTTGACCACAGTCGGTCAGTCGGACAGATGAACGCTCTGCCGTCAATCGATTTTTCAGTATCAAGAAGCAACAAACCATGGATTTTGGCTACGCCGCGAGTAAGAGGATCTTTTTTCTAAATTTAACAATCGAATTTATCCACTTTTTTGTTACCAGACGCCTGCTATAGGGGTTTCTCTGACGAAAATTCACCGTTGTCCGGCGCACGATTATATAATTTTCTCTTCTTTCGAAGTATTCGTAAGGCGAGAAAGTAAAAAGAAAATAAAGTGTACAGAAAATAAATTTTCCAAAACTAAAAATTCATCTTAAATTATATAATAGAAAAAAGTGTTGCTACCAACTGCTCTGCACTTATCAACTGGGCCGTGAAATTAAATCTAAAAGGCAAAAATCTATCCCCACACGTAGCAAACATGAGTTAACTACGTATGAGTTAACTAGCATAACTTAAATGGGTAGTTTACTGTACCCAGACGTGTAGATACGTCATTTTTAAGAGAGCCAATTTGGTATTTGAACCAAATGCACTTGCAGGTGGAGCTGGAGGACCTGAACAACCTGATGTTCGGCAACTTCATGGACCCGAACGCCATCGACGACGAGAAGCGCTACGAGCAGGTGCCCTCCATGCAGAAGATGCAGGACGTGGCGCAGGACGCGCTCGACGAGTACAACGCCACGCACAAGGCCAAGATGAGCATCGTGCTCTTCCGGTCAGTGGGGATGCCACAGCACGCACTCTCTCGCAATGCGTCTAAATTTGCAATTTTATATCACCCTCCTATCTCCATTTCACACTGTCTCTCCCTCATTCCCTCCTATCTCCGTTTCTCACTGTCTCTCCCTCATTCCCTCCTATCTTCGTTTCTCACTGTCTCTCCCTCATTCCCTCCTATCTCCGTTTCTCACTGTCTCTCCCTCATTCCCTCCTATCTCCGTTTCTCACTGTCTCTCCCTCATTCCCTCCTATCTCCGTTTCTCACTGTCTTTCCCTCATTCCCTCCTATCTCCGTTTCTCACTGTCTCTCCCTCCCTCCCTTACCCTGTCCCTGTCTGTCTGTGTGTGTGTCTGTCTCTGACGCTCTCTGTCCCTCTCATTCACATTGACTTGCAGATTCTACACTTCTCTGAGCTGGTAAGGTAATATCGGGAAGTGCCTTATCAGCAAAAATGTAATATGATGTTCAGGAAGAGTTCATTCTGTATATTACAGTATGAATACCGTTTCTTTGAGGCGTTCGGTCTCAAAATTTTGCTTTTTAAGGCGCTACATCGTCTCGTTTAGGAGTTATTTAACGATAGAGATTCAAAACGCTGCCGAATATGTTCAGGTTGCATTTGACGTGAATAAGTAGTGAATATGTAGCGCCATGTAGTGGAGTTACAACAGAATTAACAACACATAAACCTCGCTGAAAAGAACATGTAGAAGTGCTAGCTTTCGTGGAGATCAGTGCAACGCTGTTGGAGTTTTGCTATACCAACATCCTGTTTTTATTTTATATCACATTAATTAAAGCACATGTATTCATATACGCAATAATGTGAACAAATTGCCACTAATGTAAATATTCACATGAGAGAAAAGTAAAAAATTGTAATATTTACAAAAAACAAAAGAATACATCCAAATGACGTGTATGGCATCTCAGAGTACATTTCGCACTATCCCTATTAAAAGTTTAAGGGAAAAAATGGTGCCGTTTTTGCGACAATCTTGCTTTTGTTATTTTTTTTAATTGCACATGTTGCACGCAATATTGCGAGAAAACTACGAAAATTTTCAAAAAATTGTACATGGGCTTAATGAAATAACTCACTATGGAAAACAAATTTTATTGGAATGAAAAATCTCTATAATTTTGAACTTGTAGAAAGAAGCCGAATAAAATTCAAAATTTAGCAATATTCGAAAATTCAGAGTTAACCGTGAAATTAGGACCTATGCCACCTTTATAAGTGTATTTTACGCTATTCTTATAAGAAATTTAAAGAAAAATTTGGATCCATTTTTGAGAAAATTTTGAAAATGTCCGGAGGGCTTCATGTAAAGTACCCCTAAATTTTATAGAATCTTTTGCAAAATTTTAGAGCTTCGAATCCACCCAGATTGACAGGGGTTTCCTACGTATGGTTTAGACGTTTGTAACGTTCGCAGACGGATGGACGGCCGACGGACGTTTTGCTTTCAATTCGTTTTTCGGTATTAAGGACCCACAAAAGAGGGATTCTGAACACACCACGCGTTAGGGGATTTCTTTTTCTTAACTGAGCAACTGGATTTATCCACTTTTTTCGTTATCAGGGCCCGGCAATGATTACATAATTTTCCCTAAACTATATATATTTCTCTACATATGTGTACTATATGGGAAAGTAAAAAGTTGTCAGTCCTAAACACTTGAAACATGTTTCTCTATGAATGTCGACGAACTGAATACGAAGCTGAAGACAATTGCGCCACCACCGTTCAGATGTTCTTTGTAGCTGTAATTGTAAATTTCAAGGTAGTTTTTCGCGATTAAAATAACTGAAATGTGGTGGCCCAAATATGGCTTCGGATTCAGGGACAGCGCGTCGACATACATAGAGAGACGTGGATCAAGTCTTGGACTTGACAAAGTAACATTCTTGCGCAAACGGTATTGACATTTGTTGCGGATAAAAATAATAATCTCAATCACACTGTAGGTAAGGGTTAGAGCATGTGTGCTTAATCTGTCGCATTTGAATGTGGCGCACATCTGCGCAGTTGGGATGGCCAAAATTATGGAAATAAAATTTGAGTTATTAAATATTCATCAGACTTGGCCTCTAATGACCTTTCATATTTCCCAATTTTAAGAAATGGCTTGGGGACAAAGATTTACTTCTAAAGAAGACGTCATCGCCCAAACAAATGCTTATTTTGACGAGCTTCCGAAATCCTACTTTTTGGACGGCTTAAAGAAGTTGGGAGAACATTTAGAAAATTTATAGAGCTGAAAGAAGATTATGTCGAAAAATAAAAAATCTACCCCCCAAAAGCGTTTTTATACTTTTTATTTACGTTCGTAAACACGCACTTAGCCTCTTAGCAACCAACCATCTAAACAACGCTTTAAGAACGTGTCCATATCAAAGGCCATTAAAATGCTCGAGGGTCCATTAAAAATATTTTAGCGGACTTTCGGGTTTAGATTTTATCCGTGCTTGTAAATCTTGAGATAAATATCACTTTGACACAAAACTCAATTTTTGGGAATAAATGTAAATAATTGTCAGAGGAATATGTACCCGGTAGTATGTTCCTTTCTCTTGTATATTGTTCACGGTCAAGTTTACAAGTTCTTATCCCCGGCAAGAACCAAATACTCCAAAAACAAGAATGACCTTACAACGTATGTATACGTGATTGTCAGGCTCTTGTAAGAACTTAGTTACTTGCTCTTTTGATTTTTTGGCGTGTAACTAGCTTAGATTTTTTCTTCAAATATTAAATAACTTTATAATAGTCTTCAGTATTTCAAATTGTAGGGAATTAATAATTTTCGTGGATAATTAATCTTCTCATGTATTTTTTTACATTTTTTTAGCGCACCAAAGTATGACTAGAGACTTGTTGGTTTTAATGTTTTTGATCGTTCGTTAAAAAATTCTAGCATAATCTCTTCGTTATTGCCTCGAACATTCCTTTTCGTTCGCCAATCACAAAATCAATCATGCTCTTTTTCATAAGTTGTTACAGATTTAGAATACATTAAACTATATCTTGAATTGTCAGGTTCCTTCAGAATATCATTGGCACGAAAATATCTGCTGATACTTCGAAATTCCCGGATTTTTTTTCTCAATCAGCATTCATTACCAGAAGAAAACATTCAACTGTTTAATCACAAACAAAGTATCCAGTACAACCAACACTTCCTACAGAAAACCGAGAGTAATGACAATTTTTTCTTAACTCATGAAAGTGATAAAAGTTTATTTTGAATTAAGCGATAAACTAGAAATAACAAAAAACATTGTATGTGACTCGTTCTCTATTAGTATTTAAGGACTCAGCCAGAAGGTAGAGTATCGCTATCGCTCCGCCTCACAGTTAACCTTCCGTCTTCGTCCTTAAAGGCCCATTTAGAGGATTCGTGACATAAATGAGGCACTGAGAGCACAAACGGAGTAACCCACATTCTTTGTGAATGTGAGTTATTGACATTAACTGATAACACAATACAATATTTAATATTGTATTACGTTATCAGTTAATATCATAATACATGTCATAATGTGGGTCATAATACGATATTAATATCGTATTATATTATAAGTTAATGTGAATAACTCACATTCACAAAGAATGTGGGTTAGTCCACTTGTGCTGTCACACGCAACACTCACCGTGCTGGATACTGGATTGACTTGAGATTTTACCAGCTTGTTCAGCACCTTTCAAAACCCCTACATACACATTTTTACGTGCTATGAAGCATTGGAAGTAGTGGTTAAGCGATAATTAGTATTGGGATCTTTCTTGACCATACCGACCGTAGAAGGGCGGAAATCGCTGCTCGCTGCTGGTTCTGCGGACGTTACTCCTACACCGCGCCTGCAATATCGACCAGTCGTCAAGGTCTCAGTTACTTGGAGGGCAGGCGGGGGTGACAAAAACGGGTGTTTACTTTGCAGATTCAGATGGAACGAACGCGCTTGGAAATCTGACACCGGCTGATTGACGCCGCGTAACGTTCCTAGCGATGCCGAAGCAACGGCTCTCCCGCTGCGGGAAGCGCGAAGGTCACGAAAGGTCCTGATACAAAATGCCTATAAAACCCTAATTATAATATTCCATAGCACTTCACAATTTGCGTATGTAGGTTTTGCATGGTGTTGTATCAGGTGGTGAAATTTCATGTCAATCCGAGTGTTGCGTGCCTCTGGTGCCGTGTGGCAGGTACGCGCTGGAGCACCTGTGCCGCATCTGCCGCGTGCTGACGGTGCCGTCGGGCAACGCGCTGCTGGTGGGCGTGGGCGGCTCGGGCCGCCAGTCGCTGTCGCGCCTCGCCACCTCCGTCACCGGCAACAGCTTCTTCCAGCCAGAGATCACCAAGACGTACTGTGAGCACGCACCCGCCACCACGCAGCCCCTCTGGCGCCGTCACATGCAGCGAACGCAGCTTCAGCATTTTATTTTCTCGCTTTAATACATACGTTTACCGAGTAAAGAGATACTTTTGTAATACTACAGGGTATTTTTCGGCAGAAAAAACTTGTATTGTCAGGTCCTGGGATCGCAAAATGGATCATTCTTTTTACTTCCCCGTATACTATACGCACGTACAGTAGAAGAAAAGTTACGTAATGCTGCGCGAAAATACGGCGGATTTTCTGCAGAAAAAAAATTCATTGTCGGGCCATGATAACGAAAAAGTAGATAAATCCAGTTGTTAAATTAACAAAAAATACCTAACACGTTGTGCAGAAAGAATTCCTTTTGTGGGTCCTTGATACCGAAAAATCAATTGAAAGCAAAACGTCTGTCTGTCTCTGTCTTTGAACAACGCTGGCGACTAAACCATTCAGCCAATTTTCTCCAAAATTGATATTCCCCGATAGACCTGACTGATCTCACGGCTCCTTGAATTTCAAAGCGATATTTTAATTTTGGGGGTACTTTACATGAAGCCCCCAGATATTTTCGAAATTTTCCCAAAAGCGACACCAAAGTTTTTCTTTAAATGTCTTGTAAGAATATAGTAAAAAAACACTTATAAAGGTGGCATAGGTATGATTTTCACTGTTAACTTTAAATTTTCGAAAATTGCAAAAGTTTCACTTTTCTTCGGCCTCTTTCAACAACTGCAAAATTAAAAATTGAGATTTTTCCTTCCAGTGATATTTGCTCTCTTTAGTGATTTCTTCCATTAAGATCATGTACATATTTTTGAAAATTTTACTAGTTTTCGCGCAAGATTGCGTGTAATATGTGCAATATTAAAAAATTACGAAAACAAGATTTTCTCAAAAACGGCCGCTACTGTTGTTCATAGACAGCCAGACGGATAGACGTTTTGCCACCAGTCGATTTTTCGGTATCAAGAACCCACAAAACATGGATAACACCACGTGTCAGAGGATTTTTTTCTAAATTTAGCAAGAGGGTTTATCCACTTTTTTGCTAACAGGGCTAGGTAATAAAAGTTTTTTTTCAAAAATTCGCTGCTTTTCCCACTGTATTACATACTATCTCTTCTTAAGAACTAACTTCTTAAGAGCGAGTAACAAAAATGTTTCAATGTTTGATCTCAGCAAATCTAAAGTATGCACGTCAGTTGAAACATAGCTTGCAGTTCTACAGAGTATTTTTTGCAGACCACTTTTATTCTTCTCCCTCGTTCGTCAGGTTCAGGTTTTACTGTTATGATAGCAAATAAAAATGACAAATGAAATAAATCCATCGTAGCGCTGAGCGTCTAGTGAGGGTACCTCGTGGGACGTCTCAAAAACTCCTTGACATCTAGGTACGGATACCCGCAGCAAAAGGTGGAAATAGCGTCACATATGAAGATGATATTTCGTAGATCTTGCACAGATGTCGATTAGTTCCGACTACTTGAGATCAAAAAGTTCAGGCCAGATAAAGGTTTGTTCTCACCGACGTTTCTCGCAATCAGCGAGCATAATATTGGTAGTATAAAGACCGATACGGATGCAGGTTAAAGAAACGAAACATATTGAGGGAAATTTCGCGTTGAATGACTAAGATGACAGCTTCTCGACATCCCTCGTGTGTTGTTGGCAGCCCTGGGTGACTGGTGGGACGACCTGAATTGCGAGTTGAAAATCCCTTGACGTATAAAGACAGATACCCCCATGAAATAGAGTTTGAAGGATCGTGACGAATTGAGTGGGCATTGAAAGGCTAAGATGGCAGCTTTCTCGCAATTCCTCGTGTGTGGTTGGCAGCGCTGAGCGACTGGCGGGACGACCTGAAGGGGGTGCTGAAGGAGTCGGGCGGCGCCAACAGGGACACCACCTTCCTCCTAACGGAGGCGCAGGTGGAGAACGAGGCGTACCTGCAGGACGTGGACGCGCTGCTCAATTCCGGGGAGGTGCCCAACCTGTACGCGCTGGACGAGAAGCAGGAGATCCTCGAGGTACGGCGCCCGGAGAGTCCTCATTTAGGGCAATGGAGATGGGACTCTAGAAGATGGTCGAAATGGGATATTAGGAAGCACTGCAGGTTGGACACAGGGATTCTAGGTTTAAGCAAACAGATCCTCGAGATAGGACTCTAGAAGAATGTCGAAATAGGATATTAGAAAGCTCTGCAGGAGATTCTCTATTTAAGGAAATGGATCCTCGAGGTAGGACACTAGGAAGCACTGGAGGTAAGATCCCAAAAGATTCTCGACTAAGGGAATTAGATCCCCGGGGTAGGGTAGAAGGAGGTTACTCAGAACTTAGAATAACTTGTGAATGATATGAACCTTCTTTTACGATTTTCCATATACTAGTTCTTATGTTGTTTGTGTTCAGTAACATTTCTACAGTTGCTTCTTTTGTGCTAAGAAACAGGGTCAGATAGTTATGGACAAAACCCATACAGTTATATTCTTAAATAATTGTTTACTTCCCCATGAAGTTTATCCTCTCTACAACCGCCGCAAGAAGAAGCTGCACATGGTGCGTTGCTGGAGCCCCTTGCGCATGCGCAGATGGTGCGGCTGGCGGCGCAGGGCGGCAACCGCAACCTGGACCTGAGCGGGCTGCGCGTCTTCAACTTCTTCGTGAACCGCTGCAAGGAGAAGCTGCACATCGTGCTCTGCTTCAGCCCCATCGGCGCGGCCTTCCGCAGCCGCCTGCGCCTCTACCCGTCGCTTGTCAACTGTTGCAACATCGACTGGTTCGAGGTAGGCACGTCTCCTTAACATCCCCCTTGCCGGACACATCTTTATATAAAATAAAGTTAAATTATGTATAAACAGTATATAACATATATATATATATATATATATATATATATATATATATATATTGTAACGAACGTGAATGCCCACATTCGTCCCACTCGCCCACACAACATGCCAGACGGGCAGCGAGCAAGCGTGGCGCCATTCAAATGCATGGCTGCGTATCCGTTGCCTTCAAGACTTTTGCGCGCGTTGCCCGCGGCGCGGCGCAGAGGAGATGACGTAGAAATGGTCAGACGGGGGCAGAGGGAAAAGCACCGCAACCCCTACGAGGAGGGCGGATGCACATAAAGACGGCGAGCCGTTGAACATTCTTTCTTCTGGTTCCGATCGCCGTTCAAGCAGCAACATCGAGATAGATTCAGTGAGAGATTGAGTAGGAGTTTCTGGACGTCAGAGAATAGCTAGTATTCACGAATCCATTAGAAATTGGAGGAGAGTTTTCGTCGGATAAGGACGGGGGTAATTGATTCAGATTAATTCGTTAAAATAATACAACTGGCAGTAAAGAAGAGACAGTAATCTGTATAGTTAAGGAGTCACTATCAGTCAGAGGCGAAATTAGAACTGTGCTACGTGTACGCCCGAATTTTGCAAACACGCAATAGTTAATCATTTGCGACGTGCAAGGGACATTCGCGCGTGGGCGTGAACGAGACGGGGCAAGAAAGAAGCAGATGAGGTCGTGAGGTGCCGTGCCCGGAAGAGAGAAGACGGAAGACAAAAGGCGGCGACCGAAGAGCCGCGCCGAAGGGCGAATGGGCGAAGGCGCCGTGAACGTCGCCGAACGAACACCTGCGCGCGCCGAGGTCGCTCCCAAGACAGGCCGCTGCCGAGCAACGCAAAGGCGCTGAAATGTAGGTCAACGCCCCGCGACCGAGGGAAACTTATTAGAAGGGAACGTTTCGAAGGGAAAAACTGAAGATTCCTGCCAGTTTTAAGCTATTGCCTACTGAACTGTGATGAAATTTGTAGTGAAATTTATGGTGATTACAGTAACAATTAAAGTGTTTGAAAGTGTTCAGTAATTGTTCACATTTTATGTTCAATTTACTTTGGTTTAAATGATAAGTATCCGAACCCAGCGTCACTGGGTAAATTAAATAGAAATTGAAGTCAAATTTTATGAGAAAGTTGAACGACGGGAATTCCCAAGGTATTAAAATATGCGCAAAGAAATGAATAAGCATTCACGCATTCTTAAAGAGAAGGGTACCATTTTTTTGTTCAGTGATTTTTTTGTGTATTCAATGTAATCATCAAAAGGGATTTCAGAATATTAAACCCAGTTTAATTGATTTTTGTGTACTTGTTTGGATTTTATCTCCACACCCAAAAGATCCCACTGCCCTGAGTTATCACAAAGCTCACAAGAGGATGATATCTGCGAATTCCCAACAGGCGCCTAGGAATTGATAGGCGGGGAGTTTCGTTAGAACATATATAAAGAATGTTTACGGGATTCGAACCAGAGTTTTCGACCCGGGCTTCCTTGGAAGCTTACCATCGATATGGATCTTTATCGAGCAGGCGCAACTCCCGGGTGATCCCGTATTACGCCTAGAATTTGACTCTCACTTTCTCCGCGAAATGGTCTCAGTTACCTACATCCGATGTGTCTGGTTGGGAGAAAGCGAGATCTCGTTAGGGCGAGATGTTGAGCGAGGGATTTAATTCTGCCGGGCATGCGCTTCTTTCACATGCCACAAGAGTGATGCGGCCGGGATTGAACGCGCGCACTGGGGGTTCAAAGGCCAGTAGGCCCTATCGCTCACTCAACGAGGCGGCTAAAATAATTTTAAATTAGAATGAACTCGAATAGAAAAACTTTCGAATAGAAAAACTTCCTCATGTACTTTTGCCACAATGGGCTCTTGTTCAAATTTTTTTCTGGCTCGGGTGCGCTTCCTGGTGTGCTTAGGTGTAGATCTCTAATTTGTTGCTTTGCTCTGAGATTCTACATTTCTATTGATATGGCTTCGACATCAGCATCCGCAAGTGTATCAGGGCGACCGTTGAGAGGCCAGGCTCGTGAGATAGAGTATTGAGCGACGCAGTATTTTCGGCATATGAAAATTGCATACAATATAACAAACGCGCACGTCAATTCAGTTAAATAAGTCACAAATAATTTACATTAAATATTTATTGTGTAATAGAAGGTTTAATTTAAAAATAATATTACGTAATAAATAAATAATAGTATTAACCATTATTTTGAATAAAATGGAGAATGTAGGTTATATTTACATTAATAGGTCATAAGTTATTATAAAATTGTTAATATATCACACAATTAATGAATAAGGTTCTAATTATTATGAATTATGTGCATCAAAAAAAATCTTCAAAAATTAAAAACTGAATTTTCAAATTTAAACAGCCATATCATGGTTAATTATTAATAAGCCAGGCTGAAAATTATCTCCCTGAAACTTGCATGTATTTCACGCATTTTAAGCTACAAAACTTGAAAATCAAAGATGGTGTATTTTAGAAAATAAATTTTGAAAATATTTCATACTTTTGACAATGATGACGTTAAAAATGTACCTGAAACGCAATAAAATGAGTAATTTCTATTCTTTTGCACTTAAAATAACTTCAAGGAATCAGAAAATATGCTGTCGTGGGGGAAGGGGTCTGGCACCACGTGCAGGGGAGTGGAAGGACGGTATGGGCAGAAGGTGCCCTCTGGGCCATTACATATTCTATTAAAGGCTTAAGGCGGATGAGAGGGAGCAATAAGAACAGGGATGACCCTAGTCATGGCAAATAGCAGTTTATTGGAGAGGTGTAACGTACATAGGCACCTGACGTAGCCCAGCCTCGGCGAGGACGGTTCTCCGGAAGAATGACTTCGCAGCGGCCATGGCGCCACTCGACGTGCACGGCGATCAGGGACAAGGCCGGGAAGCTGCTAGCAGGACCCCGGAGGGTCTGTCTGGACTAGCGGGATTGAGGAGTGTCGGCAGGGCCAGTTAGGCCCGATCTGAACCGACTAAGGGTGAAGGGAGGTCGGCAGGACCAGTTTGGGCCGATCTGAACCGACAAGGGGTGAAGGGAAGTCGGCAGGGCCAGTTTGGGCCGATCTGAACCGACGGGGAGTGGAAGGTCCGTGCACACGGGCGACGAGCTCACGAGTAGCATTCGTCCCCCCGCTAAGCGGAGGTTAAGCTGTTATATAGGCCTTTTCTGCTGAGACGCTCTTTCCGCGGCGGAGCTACGTCATTATGCTTACGCGGGCGCCAGCCGTCTGCGGCCACGCGACAATGCAAACAAAATGTATGTAAATAATCTTCACATTACTTTTTACCTAGTTCATGTCATCTGCAGAGGAAGGTCGTATTTTCACGAAAAACGGTTTTGTAATGATTGCATGCAAAATATCGAAAAGAAAAATATAAGATTGTATTTTTCATAGTTTAACAAAAGTTAAAAAGATGTTTTTAGGGAATTTGAAAATGGTCGGGAATTTTGTTGGTCGAATATAAAAAGAATGACCGAAATATATATATATATATATATATATATATATATATGTATATATATGTATATATATGTGTATATATATATATATATATATATATATATATATATATTATATATTTTACACTTTTTTTCTGGATATGGAGGGGAAATAAGAGAGGACTCTGGGGAAGTTGCCCTTACTAGCAGGAATGCCGGGCTTCCTAGGCGAGCAAGTAGCTCTCAAAAACCCTTTCGAAATGCCGTCCTGAAATGGCTAGTTTCATTCATTGGTGGGTTAGTTATAGTATGGGATGTGCCCAACCCGCCGTTGCTCCCTGTAAATGTATTATGTTTTCCTCATGTTAGATTTTTTATAATGGGTGGAAATGTGCATTTATTACTGTATTATTATTCGATAATGTTATTGGGAGGATAAATAATGTTGACACTCTTGATATCATGCATAGTACATTTTGGACTATAAACATTGCAAAAAACGAACCTACATATGAGTGTGAAATCATGCTGTCGATAAAGTAGAGCGATCTAGATGTCACTGATTATAATACATTTATAATAATTCTCACAAACTTGAATTTAATTTAAGACCATTTATGTTGAAAGTACACTGGAGCACGCCTTTTCTAGTAGAACGAACGTGGCTCGGAAACTTCTCCTTCTTCTTCCCCTGGTACAGAAGGTTTCTCGGTGTTGACAGGGTTTTCAGTTGTGGTTGAGATCTCGTCTCGGGAAAACAACCAAGTCTTCCAATTCTACCACATCGGGTCTCTGGTTATCGTTGGGTTCTGTATTTCCACAACAATTGAGACCGATTTTGAAATGGCCGTAGGTATCAGTTAGACAATATAAAATTGGTATATTTCATTTATTACACGACTCTGTTACCACGTTTATAATTTTTACTTTCCCGTATACGTACGTATACACGGAGTGATGTACGTAGTATAGGGAAAGTTATGTAATGCTGCGCGAAAAAATGTCCAATTTTCGGCGGAAAAAAAATAATTGCCGGGCCGTGAAAAGGAACCAGTGGAACTACAGAATGGCACAGACTTTCCCTGTATTAGTTTTTCTATTTCCTTGGGTCTTCGTCAGCTATTCGGAATTGCCACAAACTCTTTCTTGCCAGCTATCATCTTTCACCGCCAAAAGTACGTTTTTTTTGTAATTTTCTTAATTTTTCGGTTTCCTATTGTAGAACGGAAACATTAATTTTAGAATATTAAAGAACACAAAAACCTAGTCATAAATGGCAATTTTCTTTTAAAAATTATACGCCGTTTAAGAGAAAATGTCGTTTAGCGCTACTAGAAATGCGAAATTTGAAGCCCATTTTCACAGAAAATGTTTGAGTTTTCGAAATACTTTATTTGAAGTTATTTGAAGCACTTACACTCACAAATATAATAATGTATACAAATTGCTGGTAATGTGCATATTAAAGATGTGAGAGATTTTTCAAAAAAATTACAATTATGTAATTTTTGAAAAAACAAAAAATTAACTCAAAATAAACTTTACGCTATACTAAAGAGAGTTATTAGCACTATCCGTTACAAAAGTTTGAAGAAAAAATTTGCAGCTATATATGAGAAAATGGCGTTTGAGCGTTTCTGAAAAATGCGAAATTTTGAGCAACTTTTCACAGAAAACGGTTGTGTTTTCGAGAACCTTTACTTGACATTATTTAAAGCATATGTACTCGTAAATATAATAATGTGAAAAAATCGCCGCTAATGTCAATATTATCGACGTGAGAAACACGTGAAAAAATTTACATGTGAAAAAAGAGGAGAAAGAAAAAAATTGGAGCCATTTTTGAGAAAATCTTGTTTTTGTAATTTTTTAAAATTGCACATATTGCACGCAATATTGCACGAAAACTACTAAAAGTTTGAGAAACATTTACATGAACTTTATTAAAGAACTCACTTTGGAGAACACATTTTATTTGAAGGAAAAATCTCTATCTTCAATTTTGTAGCTGGAGAAAGACGCCGAAAAAATTCAATCTTTCCAAAATTTCCGAAAATTCAGAGTTATCCGTGAAAATCGGACCTATGCCATGTTAATAAGTGTATTTTACTCTATTCATACCTGAAATTTAAAGAAAAATTAGGAGTCGTTTTTGAGAAAATTTTTGAAAATCTCCGGAGGTCTTCATATAAAGTACTCCCAAACTTTGAAGAATCTTTTTCAAAATCTCAAAGCTTTGACTAGAATCAGATCGACCGAGGAATATCTATTTTGAAAGAAATCGTACGTATGGTTTAGGCGCTAGCAGTGTTCACAGACGGACAGACAGACGGACAGACAGACGGACAGACAGACGGACAGACAGACAGACGGACAGACAGACGGACAGAAGACGGACAGACAGACAGACAGACAGACAGATGGACAGACGGACGGACAGACGGACAGACAGATGGACAGACAGACGGACAGACAAACGGACAGACAGACGGACAGACGGACGGACAGACGGACATTTTCCTTTAAATTGGGTTTTCGGTATCAAGGACCAAGAAAACAGGGTTTCTGGCTACACCACGTGTTAGGGGATTTTATTTCTTAATTTAGCAACTGGTTTTATCCACTTATTCGTTTTCACGGCCCGGCAATGAATTTTTTCCGCCGAATTTTGGCCATTTTTTCGCGCAGCATTACATAACTTTCCTTATACTACGTATATCGCTCCGTGTATACGTACGTATACGGGAAAGTAAAAACAATTAGAACAAAGCTACTTACAGGAATATTTATTTAAAGCTCAATTATGAGACTTGTAGTATATTGAATTTCCCATGTCTTGTAAGTGTTTGAAATGGAAGATGTGTACAGTTCTGATTAATAAATTTTGTTCTTCAATAAAATCACGAAGAGTTGTAAAATAAATACCCTATTAGCACCATGTTCAATTTTGTCTCTCCCGCATCCAAAACTATCTCGAGTGTGTTGCACTTCTGGCAAAGGCCGTTTTCACTTTTTCTATTACATGTAACTATTGAACGTATATCCATATCACTTATCTTTCTATGAATGCTTCATCTGGATGCCCCTCTATTAATATTATGAGGAACAGGTAATACATTAATTTCTAAAATCTAGTCAAAATAATAACTAATACCACCATAGGGCCTATGATTTTATATTTAGTAAGTAATAGGAGAAATATTTTTCCAGGAATGATTGGTACATTAAAAAATACGGCTAGCGGCAATTCCAATAGTTTCCAGGATCTGTTACTAAATTTCCCTTTTCTTGACACTTATTTTTGATTCCTTCCTTTCTATTATCTAATCAAGAAGAATTTAATCGTATTTGCATTGTCCAAATTATTATTTATTCATTTTAGACTGTTCTATGACGAAGAGAATTCGGTGGTAAGCACAGTATGAGAATGTGCGTAATATCGCAATCAATTGTTTGAGTCAAAATCGCAACTGTTTCATGGTTTTTGGATTTGTGGTCGTCGATTTCCAGGGCATCTAACAAAACAAAAGACACCTCTCTTATGGCTAGAGGCCAAACAATTTTCTTTCAATTTCTTCGCGCATTGGAAATTGGAATAAAAGATTTTGCTCCTTTGATTTCAGTGCATTCCGTTCTCTAGTCATTCGACTCCTATTCTGGGAGAAATTCCCGGAAGCAGCGTCGCTGATATCCGTGGACCCGAGGGTCAGCAGCCGACCTCGGCCGCCGCGCGCTTATCTGGAGGTCAGGGGTCGCGGAGGCGCTTGTGTGCACGAGATAACTTGGCGGACGGAACGAGCTGCCCCTTTCATAATTCTCCTCATCATGCAATTCTTTTTAACCATTATCATTTACTATGCATTTTGTAACAGGCACTTACAACCAAGCACTTACTTCATAGTCAGAAATAGGACTATTCATTAGAACATTTAGGTACGTCTAAAATGTTTAGGGTAATGTTTGCAAATAGGAAATTGTTAGGTTTTTTAGAAAGAAATTCTACGAACGTCTTTACTGAAATTCCGTCCGTCGGTCCGTCCTTCTCTGAACACTGCTAGCGCCTAAACCATACGTACGATTTCTTCCAAAATGGATATTCCCCAGTCGATCTGGTTGTAGTCAAATCTCTGAGATTTTGAAAAAGATTCTTCAAAATTTTGGGGGTACTTTACATGAAGCCCCCCCCGGACATTTGAATAGAGTAAAATACACTTATTGACATGGCTTAGGTCCGATATTCACGGAAACTCTGAATTTTCGAAAATTGTGAGGGTTTGAATGTTTTTCGGCTTCTTTCTCCAACAATAAAATTGAAGAAAGAGATTTTTTCCTTCAAATAAAATGTGTTCTCCAAAGTGAGTTCCTTGTTTAAGGTCATGCACATTGTTCTGAATAATGTTAGCAGTTTTCGCTCAATATTGCGTGCAATATGTGCAATTTTAAAATATTCCAAAAACTAGATTTTCTCAAAAACGGCTCCCCATTTTTTCTTTAAACTTTTGGTAGGGACAGTGCTAAATGTACCCTATGAGATGACATAAACGCCATATTGCTGTATACTTTTGTTTTTTCAAGAATTGGAAAAATGTAAGTTTTTTGGCTTGTCTCTTACGTTGTTAATATTTACATTGTCGGCGATTTTTTCACATTATTACATTTACGAGTACATGTGCCTTAAATAACGTCAAGTAAAGTTTCTCGAGAACACAACTGTTTTCTGTGAAAACTAGCTCAAATTTCCGCATTTTCAGAAACGCTCAAACGCCATTTTCTCATATATGGCTGCAATTCTTTTCTTGAAACTTTTGTAACGGATAGTGCTAATTGTTCTCTTTTATATGACGTAAAGTTTGTTTTGAGTTCTTTTTTTTGTTTTTTCAAAAATTATATAAATGTAGTTTTTTTAAAATCTCTCACATCTTTAATATGCACATTACCAGCAATTTGTAAATATTATTATATTTGTGAATTGCGAATTTGTGAATATTTGTGAAACCCGCTTCAAATGAAGTTTTTTGAAAACTCAAACATTTTGTGGGAAAATGTGCTTCAAATTTCGCATTTTTAGTAGCTCTAAAACGCCATTTTCTCTTAAACGGCACTTAAATTTTAAAAGAAAATTGCCATTTATGACTAGGTTTTTTTTGTTCTTTAATATTCTAAAATTAATGTTAGGAAACCGAAAAATTAAAAAAAAATGACACAAAAATGTACTTTTGACGGTGATAGATGTCAGCTGGCAAGAAAGAGTATGTGGCAATTCCGAATAGCTAGCGAAGACCCAAGGAAATAGAAACTAATACTGGAAAGTCTGTGCCATTTTGTAGCACTACTAGTTTTCTTTATTTAGCAGCTGGTTTTATCGACATTTACGTTATCATGGCCCGGCAACGAATTTTTTTTCAGACGAAATTTCGCCATTTTTTCGCGCAGCATTTCACAACTCTCCTTATACTACGTATATCACTCCGTGTATAAGTACGTATACGGGAAAGTAAAAAGAGGGGCAAGGAAAAAGAGAGACAAAGGGAAAAGAGAGATAGAGGCAAGAGACAGAGAACAAAGAGAGACACAGGGAAAAAGAGAGACAGAGGGAACTAGTGGTGCTACAACAGCAATTACTTTCCTGCGTTAGAGGAAACACCTACGTAGTACTGAAATATTGCACTTTATGTGCTACTAACATCTTAGCTTACAACTCACTGTTTCCATGGCAGTGTTGTCAGAACTATGTGAATTCTACAACTGCATAAAATAGAATATAAAAGTTTTGTAAACCTATACTGGAAAATGAAACCTGATACCCTGGACCATAAAGAAATGTATTCCATAGGGCCATGATTAGAGAAGAGTATTTTAAGAGGGAGGGGGAGAATGGTTTCTTCTGCGGCAGCAATGCGCCGGGTACCACCAAGTACTGAAATATTGCAGTTTCTGCCTTACTAATACTTCAACTCTTAATTGAAAACGTCCAGTTCTAGCAATTCATACAAATCGCCTATGATGCATATCTGCATTCATTTTCGATAGAAGCAGCAATCATTTCTTACTTTAACAAATGAAACAAGCAGAAATTGATTTGGTTGATACAGTAATCGCAGAAAAAACTATATAGAAGCGAGTAACGCACTGGTGCATTCGCTGGTCGAATAATATCAACTTTTGGCAAAAACGCCTATTCCAAGTGTTAACAGTTAAATAATTATATATTTCTCGAACGTGGAATAATATTCACAAACATTTCAATCTGCCTAGCAACATCGTACTAATTTGTCAAAAATTGAATTTGCTAGATTTTTTAAAACTGCCAATATCTCGAAATTAATTTTTGTACTTGTGGCTCTGTTCTTCCCAAGGTGCGATATTTACACTACAAGAAAATCATACACCCCCAAAATATTGATTCTTGACGTTCAGTACTCATTATACATAACTAAAGAATGAAGAGGATTTTTTCAAATTCTAAAACGATCAAATCACAATTCACTGTGAACACAGATTCAAAGATGTGCCAGGAAATGTAATAGAAACGCTTTATAATTACAAATAACAGTCAGACGATTGCTGAACATTCCGTTTATAGGCATTTACTAATCTTTGAGTTTAAAAAGAGTCAATTTTTGAATTTAAAAATCTTCCAATCTTCGCTTCATTGTCTTCACACACGTACAAATTCCGACTCCTACACTTGCGCTAGACGACGAAACGGAAACACGGATTGTTTCTCGTGGCTTGATTCAAAACTGCAACTCGCACAGCACATCGACGAAGACCAGCTCCATTCCAAACACACAATGAAATTAGGGCTTTAAAACTAAGTAGTAAGCAGACTGCAGAGAATCATCCTTTTATATGAATTTTAAATTGATCGAACGAATTTTAGTGATTTCTGAAGAGAGCAATGTTGAAGGATTCATTTGTGAGCTCTTATCATTAGCTTCAAATATACTTTTTAGGACTCATAGAACTCGCTTAATTTATTCTCTCCGAGATTTGGACTACGAAGATAAGCAAAGATCAGGATGAAGAAGGAAAGTAAATGCAAACATCAATGTTCAAAATTAAAACATCGCCCAAAAGCGTCTGGTTTAATAACCTCTAACATCGCTCGGTGTATAATTTTATTCAACAGCCTTTATTAGTTTGTATGTTTGTAAATGTTAATATTAAACTGCCAAATTAAAATTAAAAAATAATAATCGCCAAAGACCTGAGCGCTGGGGGTCATCTGAGGGGGTCAGAGCTTCGTCAGTTCGCCGCAGAAGGGCGCGGGAAGAGGGGGCAAAGCCCCGCGCCAAGAGCGCATGCGCTGACCGCCTCTCCGCGTATGAAATAGCAGGGCAACGGGGTCATATCTCGAGCGGGAGTTAACCTACACGATAAATGAGGTACAAACTGCGTTTGCGTTCTCGGAACACGCGAACTGATAGAGCTGTCGTACCGTATTACTTCACAATTTAACTTCCATGACTTGCATTGTGGTTTTGTTTCTTTTCATTCACAAACAAAACATCGGATTTCGTAAGTTTTTTATGTTTGTTTAAAACATGTTCACGTTTTTATAAAACATGTTCATGAAATATAAAACATCGATATTTGAAAATATCGTCATTGACACCTCGACATATCACTGAGCAACGTCGCTGGATCGCGGAACATTGCGCGTCGGGTTCCATTTATTCCATGAAACTGTTCAAAAGGAAAACGACAGAATTCCTGTTTTGTTCGTCTTATTCAGATGCAGACCTTCCAACACTTTTGCTGCTAGAAACAACATTTTGCATCGTGTATTTATGCTTCACAATACAATGATTTATTTTAAAAAAATTAAAAATACATATATACATCGCAGTGCACTTTTTTGCACTACATTCTGTCATTAGAGCTCCATACTTTGTATTGCCCTGTTGCAATTTTGAAGGTGCAAATTTGCAGGTCACTTACACTCTTTAATGTATTTAGGGGTGTTACAGAATAACACAGACTATCTCGTACTAGAGAAAGTTTCTTTATTTCTTTAGTCTGGGCTAACCTTTCGGTGTTGTACTATTCTCTTCGCAGCCGTCATCTATTGGAACCTGGAGTTTTTTTCACGTTTTCTCAATTTTTCTTTTCGAAGAGAATAAAAAAATAAAACCTGGATTATGTGCATATTTTCATCGCAAGATTTGGAGTCGAATTTAAAACCAATGGTGCTACAGAATGGCACAGACTTTTCCGTATTAGTTTTCTGTTTCGTTTGGTCTCGACTAGCTATTCGGACTTGCGAATACTCTTGACCAGCGACCATCTATCGCCGCCCAAACTAAATTTTTTTGACATTTTCTAACTTTTCGGTTTTCCAATAGTCCAACAAAACTATAATTTTAAAAATATAAAAATACAAATAAACCTTAGCCCTAAATGGCAATTTTCGTTCAATAATTTGGAGCCGTTTCAAGAAAATGGCGTTTAAGCGCTACTGTAAATGCAAAATTTGAAGCTTAAAGTTTTGAGTTTTCCAAAACTTCTTTTTATGTCCATTTGAAGCACTTACACTTACAATTCAATAGTGTTTACGAATTGCTGAAAATGTGCATTTTAACCGTATGAGAGAACATTAAAAAAAAAATACATTTTTTGTAATTTTTGAAAAAACAAAACAAAATCCCCAAATTAACTTTACGCCATATTAAAGAGTGCAATTAGCACTATCCGTTCGAAAAGTTTGAACAAAAAATTTGAAACCATTTTTGAGAAAATCGCGTTTGAGCGTTTCTGAAAATGTGCAATTTTTAAGCTAGTCTTCACAGAAAACTATTCAATTTTCGAGAAATACGCAGGGTCGACGCAACGGAAGGGAATGGCCTCGCCGCATATCACCCGGAATTTCTCGTTCAGATTACGGAAACCTACAGTCGAAGTGCGTCTTTAAAACTTATTTTCTCGAAAATTTTGTTACGTAACATATGGCGATATGCATATTTATGAACTTGTCTCTTCACGCTTGTTATGATGAGTTAAAAAATCTATAGGGTTCCATTTAAAAAAACGAAGTTGGGTCAATATCTCTGCAATAAAAAATGCAATAGAATAATATTACGCATGACCGTATGTGCCCCTTGCATATAGTAGTTTAAGTGAAAACCGCATCTCAGTATCCGCAACGGTTCAGGAGAAAATTGAAGGGAACATATTAGGTGGGCCACACGGTATAAGAATTTACTTGTCTTAAAAAAAGCCGTGTCCTCGTAAGACACGCAAACCTGGTTTAAAAGGCTAAGGAAACATCGCTTTGAAGATATTCCCTCGTGTTGCAATAATCTTTGTTTTGAACGTCATAAACGGCAAACTTCAAAAATCTGCACGATGTAGGATGAGGTGTAATTCTCTATCCACCAGCATCACACTTACAAGGTTCTGTGTCGATGGTTTCTTTTAAACTGCCAAAACCATCGTCTTTCCTTAGCGTGTGACATACTTATACAAAGAACTAGAAAGTTAAAAAAATTATAATTTGTAACTACATTCAAGGTCAGAATATTACTGGGTGCTACCAAAATGCATACAAATTTATAATAAACTCCAAAATAAATACACAGAAGTGTTTCAGTCATTTCCAAAGTATATTTATAGTCAAGGAGATTGAATGTGTTGGGGCAGGTTTTTATTATTTTTAATTGCAGCCCAGCATTTGGAAAAATCTGAAAAAAAATCACAACAATTTGCGTTTTAAGAGGAACTTTTAAGATGTTCTGAAGCCTGTTCCAGAGTTCTAAGACACAGTAAAAATTACTTTTTCCCTTTTAAAAGAATGTTTTTGTATTTGAATTTGATCTTAGAAAAAATGTTTTTCTGATTATAGAAATTATTTTCTTATTTATCATATTTTTCAGTCAGATGAAACAGTGTTAAATTAACGAAAAATTTAAAAATCAAAAACACGTTTTAGGCTGAAGAGGCGTGTGGATTGTGGGACGGGGACTAAGAAACTTTCCAAAAATATTTTTGTGTCAGAATTACTGTGTATGTATTCCTATGTCATTT
This sequence comes from Acheta domesticus, assembly GCA_031308135.1. Taxonomy (NCBI): domain Eukaryota; kingdom Metazoa; phylum Arthropoda; class Insecta; order Orthoptera; family Gryllidae; genus Acheta; species Acheta domesticus. The sequence goes on along the minus strand of JAHLJT010009518.1, from coordinate 1,036 downwards.
GGTTTAGGGGGACTTTTTACCATTATTACCAGGGGTACCCTTTACATTTGAAAAGGTTGTAAGTTGCTCCAATGGATATTGTCAATTCCGCGATTAAAACATATTTTCGACCCACCAATAACATTCCTAATAATGTCTTTCGCATTAGGAATCACATAATTCTCTAGTCAGAGAACGGCATTTTAGCGACGAATGACCGAAAATCTAATTACAATTGTCAGTAGGACTATTGATGAGTATTCAAAAGACAGCGTTTGAAATCTCCAGTCATTTCATCATTTCTATCTCTTGATTTGCAAAATGTGTTCTCAAGTTAATGTTGAAATAACAGTTCCGGAACCCGCAGACTTAAGAGAAATGCGTTGGTAACCCTGAAGATTTGGTCGCAAAGCCAACAGCGATAACACACAGTTTTCCTTCTTCCAGGCCTTCAAAGCCGACTTGCGTATTAAATGTCACCGAAAAGTGCGACCAAACATAAATGAATAATGAATTTAAGGCCATTGTGTTGTTTATATTTTCTTTGCAAAATTGTCTCTGCGTGAAATACACTACATATGAACATAAACTATCAATCAGTAGGGAGTTCATTTTAGAGCGTTGCATTGTATATAGTGGCATCCCATTTCAACAATAAGACATCTTTTCGTTATAATTTAAAGAATCAACTTGAATTTATTTTATAGTACTTTACTTAAATTATTTTATAAATACATTTAACTTGTTTAATATTTTCCCAACTCAAAATAGTTTAAAAATGTAATTGTTTATATGTTTACAATATTTATTAAAATTTAAAAAAACAAAAATTATAAATATTCAATGCAATATCACTGAAAATACGTTAGTGGACATATCCAATAAGAGAACTTGCAATTTTCTATAAATAGTAAAAAATGTAAAAAATATAAAAAATATAAAAAGAGCAAAATTCAATTTTTGCAACGATATTTTACAGAAGAGGATCCCTATTTGTATTCCATAGACTGTAGTGGAACTTTCCGAAATTTTACAAAATTTAGAAACAATATTGACT
>JAHLJT010009517.1:0-26792 GCA_031308135.1 Acheta domesticus | reverse complement strand
TTTTTTTCTTATTTAGCAACAGATTTTTCCACTTTTCTGTCACCAGACCCCTGCTATAAGAGATTTTCTGGCGAAAATTCTCCGTTTTCCGCCGCACGATTACATAACTTTCTCTTCTTACGAAGAATTCGTAAGGCGAGAAAGTAAAAATGGAATAGCACTATGTTTTGAGGAACGCCACTACATGTTGGTCAAATGCCAGCCACCACGGCAGATACGCGTCTCGTCCCTTATAGCCTAGACAAAACTCCGGCCGCGGAACCTACGCATTATATTTTGAAGAAGTTTTTCGAGCGTACTGTGGGCGATGTTTACGATGTTACCAGCGGTGGCCTTCACTGATAATAAGTTTGAAACACTTTGATGAGCATGCCGTGGGCGGTGTTGCAGGTATGACATGAAGGAAGATTCAACAAGATGTTCCCAGATATCTGCCACAACAGCCATGAAACTTTTCACAGGTTATACGCAATGTATGAGCGTTATTGGTGTTGTACAGGCGATGGCAATAGGTTTCTAATTTGACGGGCGCGATGTGCGCGGTGTTGCACGTACGACTTGAACAAAGTTACAAAACGATACTAAAAGATATTGCCAACAATGCCCACGCAACTCTTATTAGTTTGAAACACTTGGATGACCGTGTGTAGGGCGGTGTTGCTGGTACACTTGAAAGATGTTTCCCAAATATCTGCAACAACAGCCATGAACCTTAACCTTCCAGCGGGCGCGCTGTCGTAAATTTTACGACAATAGCAATTTGTTTGTTTTGCTGCAACTCATTGTTGTCAAAGCCTTCTGCGTTCTTGGTATTCCTTGCAGGTATCTTTAGTGATGCATTCCTGCAGCCACTGTTTATTTTGCACGCTATATTCAGTTTTTGTAACGCTCTATTCGGGATAAGTGCATACTGACGTAAACTTTACGCTGAGCGCCGGCTGTTATGCTAAAATATTGCATAATAATTTGGCCTAATCTAAATTTTCTGTTAAATGTCCAGATAAAGAATTCATGTGAACGAAAATCAGAATATTCTTCAAGAGCTGTCTGATCGGAGGAAGATCATGAATTGGATAGTGACAGTGACAGTAAACAAATGTTGAAAATATAGACGAGTATCAGAACGATACTGGATCGGAACAATATCGTTTTGATACCAAATACGAACGTTTATCCACGGATATGTTTTACGGTATTAAATATCATGCATCATAGATATTATAATGCGACATAAAATCCATTGACCTACAATTCTTTGATTTTTTCAAGAGTCATTGAATGTCGTAAAATGTACGACACGCGCCTGCTGTTGTGAACATTTCACAGCGCACCCGCTGGAAGGTTAAAGCAGAGTGTGAGGGCGTGGGCGGTGTTGCAGGTACGACCTGAAGGAGGCGACGCCCATCCTGCTGGAGGACGTGATGTTCATGGCGGCGATGGGCCCGCCGGGCGGCTCGCGCCAGGACGTGTACCAGCGCTTCCTGCGCCACTGGGCCATGTACTCCATCAACCCCTTCTCCCAGGAGTCCATGGCGCGCATCTTCAGCAACGTGCTGCTCGTCGGACTCAAGGTCTCTCAGCTGATAAGGGCGTTAGGCACAGTCTGAACTGCTAACGTTATTAGTCAAGATTCTGAAGAATTTTGATAATACTGCTTACCCTTTTTTTAAAATTTTATTTTATTACGTGAATGAAAAATACATGGTTCAGTAATATTACTTTTTCACATATAATTCTTCTGGCTTACATTTAACCTAACCTAAAACTATTTCTATTCTAACTACAAAATTGGCTAAGGATACTCATTGAGTACCTACGCTTAGTTTACATCTGAGAATATATTGAGTAAGGTGTGTAGAGGATGTCTATTGCGGATTCGGGTCAGAAATTCGTTGAGTGTGGCTAGGTTGTTGTGGGCTATTTGATTTATTGAAGATGTGTTTGAGAAGAAATTGTTGGAAAGATGAGCGATGTGATGATTGATGGTTGGTAATGTAATTCTCTATGTAGTTGATCATTTGAAATGAACCATGGGCGTGAGTGGCTAATCTTAAGAATTGTTTTGCATTATTTGGATTTTATTGATGTTTGTCTGTGAAGCGTTCGTCCAGATGGGGCAAACATACAGCATTAGAGGTCTGATTATTGTCTTATACAGGGCGATGGCATTGTTTAAAGAGAGACTGCTTTTGTGATTTAGTAGTGGTTTTAGTTGAATTAATTTGATTTTGGTTTGTTGAATTTTCGTTGCTATGTGAGATTTCCAGGTTAATCTTGTGTCGAAGTTTAGTCCTAAGTATTTAACAGTTTGGTTGTACGGGGTCCAGATAATTGTATTGTTGTTAATTTGGAGTGGGGTGGATGTGGCCAATGTTCTGAGAGGGAATATTTTGGCTGTTGATTTTGACGGATTAAGTTTGATTTTCCATTTTATAGACCAATCTTCTACGTTTTTTCAGATGCATTTGGATTTTATTGCAAATGTGACTTACTGAATGGTGAGACATGAAGATGGCAGTATCGTCAGCAAATTGTGCAATATGTGTGTAAGGAGAGGTGGGTATATCAGATGTGTATAGGTTGAAAATCTGCTTACCCTGGATTCATATAGTGATTCCCGTAGAATACTGTGGATCACGGTGTCGAATGCTCTTCTGAAATCTATAAACGCTGAATACAGTTTTCCTTTAGGTTTTAACTAACTCCAGTTCCATTATGCCTTTAACACAACAAAGACGAGATCTACCCGGTTAGGCATTGCAATCCTCACTCATTTGAAATTCTCATCTCCACATTATCAATTGATTCGTAATTAGAAAAGTAAATATTTAGTTATCGAGTTTGCAAGTGCTATTCCACAGTAATTGAGTGGGTCTGCTTCGTTTCCCTTCTTTTGGATCAAAATAACTTCATACTTCACCAGGTTGACGAAACATTTCCAGTCTTAAGAACAATGTTAGAGATTTCAAATAATTGTTTCTATGAGTTGGAAGGAAGTGTCTTGTAGAATTGATTGGGTATTCTGTCGGGTTACGGAGCTTTATTGTTTAGTTTTCGAATGCATATCAATCTGGAGCAATCTCTTTGTTTAGAATCAGGTACCTACAATCTTCATAGTTCGTTGTACAGGTTACTAGAAGTTGGTAGATATCTTTTACAGAAATCTTCAATTACTGTATTTTGGGATTGTGCAAATCTTACTATACAAAAATACCACTAACTTACGGACTGTTTTTCAAAGGTGGTGCTATTCTTGATTTTTAAAACGTTAGTTTTTTGAGTGATTTCGTACATTTTTCTTTTTCTTTCGTTATATTAACCTTGATCTAACGTAATCATTTTTTCGTACCAAGTTTTCAATTCTACATTTTCTAAATTTATTTCTCGTTTCTTTAGATAATACACGACATTCTTCGTCATACTGTGGCCTGTCTCTATTATATCCTATATGGGACGTTATTTGTACATACTTAGCCGTTTTTACTTCGTTATTGATTTCACAGTGCAGTGGGTCTACATCAATAGTGTCCAAGTAGGATGTTGGTGTCACTAGTTTATTCTAGTAGTAATAATTATCTTTCTTAAGGCTCCACTTGAGTTTCAATTCGCTTTAACATTGGGCTGTCTTTGGGTGTCGAACTCTTGCTTTGACTTTGGTCTACATTCAGTGTGTATTACTGCAAAGACAGGGAGATGGTCATAAACGTTTAAAATTGAAGAAAATTGATACCTCGAATTGATAACAAGATACCTCGTTGATTAGTCGAAATATGGTCGATAGAACTTGAGCCGTTTTGATAGACATAAGTGAAGTCACCAACTTCATTAGATTTTTACTTCGTCCATTAGGATACTGCAGTCTAAACTTTCAAGATTTCCCACTATTTTTACTTTCCCGTATACGTACGTATATACGGAGTAATATACGCAGTATAGGGAAAGTTATGTAATGCTGTGGGAAAAAACGGCGAATTTTCGGCAGAAAAAATTCATTGGCGGACCCTGACAACGAAAAAGTGTATAAAACCAGTTGCTAAATTAAGGAAAAAATCCCCGAACACGTGGTGAACTCAAAATTCATGTTTTGTAAACTCCTTGATACCGAAAAAACCAATTGAAAGCAAAACGTCCCGTCCGTCTGTGAACGCTACTAGCGCCTAAACCACTCGTAGGAATAATTCCAAATTGAAGAAACCCTTGACGATCTGGCTCTAGTCGAAGCTTTGAGATTTTGAAAAACTTTCTCCAAAATTTGGGGATACTTTATGAAAAACCCTCCGGACATTTTCAAAATTTTCTCAAAAACGGGTTCAAATTGTTTTCTTTAAATTTCTTGTAAGGATAGAATAAAATACACAGATAAAGATGCATAGATCCCATTTTCATTGTTACCTCTGAATTTTCGAAAATTGCAAAAGTTTGAAATTTTTTCAAAGAAAATTGCCGTTTAGGATGATGTTTTACTGTTCTTTAATATTCTAAGATTAATATTTACGTTCTACCATTAGGAAAACGGAAAATTAAGAAAATGTGAAAGAAATGTACTTTGGGCGAGGATAGATCGCAGCTGGCACGAGTATGTGGCAATTTCGAATAGCTATCCCAGACTCAAGGAAATAGAAAACTTACACGGGAAAGTCTGTGCTGAACAAAACCACACAAATTCCGTCTCCTCCAAAAAAGCTTGCACACTTATCCACAACAACAAAGAACATTCAAAACACTATAATAAATTAAATATGTTAATATAAATAGAATTTACAAAAACTGCAAAAACATGGTATGGTCTCGTACAATGGTTTTTTACTAGCCAAGACAATTGACAGACATTTGCTTTCCCAATATGCAAAATGTAAACAGCAAACATTTCAACTGGAGGTTTCCTCCTTGGAGCGTTACTGTTGTATGAAGTCAGCTGTGTTGCAATCCGAGACGCAAGTGTATGAGAATTCAGTCAATCCAAGCAGTACGACAGCAGAAGGAATACAATCAAGTTTTGAAATATTTCATTAAAAATGGAAAGTGAGCGAATGAGAAAGTTTTGCCTTCAATGTCGGATGGCAGTAAAAATGTGAAATACAAATGAAAAATTATTTTCTTTTTTCATTAAATTAATTGTTATATCTTATTTCATTTAACGACGTCATCCATTTTAATACATTAATATAATTTTAATAATTATGTGTTAGAAACCCCTAGAAAAATTAATTTCTGACAAAAATTTGAGATTGATTCGTGCGGCATTTGATAACTTTGTATAATTAACGTATAATACAGTTAAAACCATCTACGTGATCGCGTCCTTTATATTAGCATTCAGTTTTAATTACTTTTCTCGGCATGTGAACAAATCTATTTTTGATTCTCCAACTTATTACCACTTTTTTCCTCTACTTCAAAGTTATCTTTTTACTTTCCTGCCTTACGAATACTTCGTAAGAAGAGAACGTTATGTGATCATGCGCCGGAAAAGGCAAATTTTCACCAGAAAAACTTAATTTGATGAATGTGTGGTTCAGAAAAAAACTATTAAAGAGTCTAGAAACTTTATTGAAAATCATTTGAAGTACTTCTGCTCACGAATAGAATCAATGCAGATAAATATGTGTTTTCCCAAATTGCATCTTTTAAACATTTTTTCAACTCTGTAATTCGATTTCTGAATCGTATGTCATATTAAATCAATCGTCTTGTGTGCGCATCTGTATGAACCGATTTAAGTAAAATTATGAATATATCAACATTTAATTGAAATACAATTTAACCAGAACCCATGGGATCAACTTATATATCCCTAACGGTTCTGGAATTATTACTTTCTCGCCGTACGAACGCTTCGTAAGAAGAGAATGTTATGTAACCGTGCGCCGGAAAATGGCATATTTTCGCCAGATAAACTCTGGATGGACTCTTAATAAGAGACGAAATGAGTAGTTTTTGCGTAAATTGCGTTTGAAATTTATCAAAATTTTGTTTCTCAAAACTGCTCCAAATTTATTCTTTAAATTTTTTTCACTTACGTATTAAGTGACTGTAAAATATGGCGCTCATCCTATTTCCGGGTGATGCTGTTTTTGGAAAATTTAAAAAAATTAAAACTAAAACAGTGTAGATAGAGATATTGGCCTCAGACAAAGTCTTTTGTACAAAATTAGTTCTTTAAAAAATGTAATGTACAATTTTCTGAAAAAACGAGTTGTTTTTGCATAATTGGCGCTTGAAATTTGCGAAAAAAATCCTAAATAAGCGCTCCAAATTTGTTGTTTAAATTTTCTCCACATGTGTAATAAGAGACGAAAAATAAACTAGTGGTGCTGTAGAATAGCACAGACTTTCTCGCAAAACTTAGTGTTCTAATCTCTATAATTTGAACCAGCTTTTACTTTCTCGCCTTACGAATGCTTTGTAAGAAGAGAAAGTTATGTAATCGTGCGCCGGAAAAAGGGAATCTTCGCCAGAAAAACTCTTATAGCGGGGGTCTGGTAAGGAAAAAGTTGATAAAACCTGTGGCTAAATTCAGAGAAAAAAATCCTGTATCTGGTGGTGTATTCATAAGCCATGTTTAATTGCTTCTTGATACTGCAAAATCGATTGACGGCAGAACATCCGTCTGACCGTCTGTGGTCAAGGCTAGCGCCTAAACCGTTCAGCCGATTTCTTCAAAATTGATATTCCCCGATCATTTTCACTCATGTCAAGGTCCCTGGAATTTGAAACCTATATTTTAATTTTGTGGGGTACTTTACATGAAGCTGGTCGGAGAATTTGAAAGTTAAAAAATAATGGCTGATTTTTGATTAAATTTTTTATTAGATTTTATTGTTGAATACTGCGACGAACGTTCAAGGGAATAATGTAGGAGTCTTTTTCGTAAATATCCCCAATTTTTGGGAAATTACAAAAAACAACTTCATAACTGCAAAATTGAAGATAGAGATTTTTGCCTCAAACAAAGTCAGTTGTACAAAACTAGCACTTTAAATAACGTCAGGTACATTTTTTTGAAAAACCTAGTACTTTTTGCGTAAATTGTCTTGGAAATTTACCAAAATTGTCTTTGACAAAAACCGCTCCAATTTTTTTCTTTAAATCTTCTTCACTTTTGTAATAACTGATGATAAGAAATGTGATGCTAAGGTTCGTTCGCTGTAACTTCACTTCGCATGTAAACAAACTTTGAGTATATCTCTCTACTCTGTAGTTCGTGATTGGCTACGCCATTCGCGCCACGAACAATGCCGGCACGTGTCACAGCCAAAACTGTCATAGCTTATTATTTTCACTAGTACTTCTTAAATACGCCCTAAATACCAGCCAAAATATGCAGATATTTTGTTTAAATATCACAGAACATACATTTACGTGTGTTCTTGCAAGATCAGCTGTGGAATTCCGCCCGAAGCACGAATTTCAATAGAACATTCAGTGACGTTCCTTTAAAATTTGACAGTCCCGTATCTTCATTAACCGCATCAAGAATTTTATTTTATGTTGGAAATTCGTTTCCAAGGGAATTCGAAGTTAGGTCGAAAAAATGTGCACATGAATGCGAATCACAGATTAACAAATTCATCGCACTCGCCCTCCAACTGCCTTGCTCTACATCTTTTCTTACGTGGAGAAGTTACCTTTCCAATGACTTAATTCATTACACAGTTTTCAAACACTTCTGACACCGACACCTGCAATTCAGCAGTCATTTCTTCCACCTGCCACAAAGTCATTGACGGTTTTTTCCCCGCAAATTATTAAAACACATTAATACTACCTTCTTCTCACCACTGTGGAAGAAGGGTGTGATGTGGAAACAAAAACCAACGCAATGAGCAAACACATCTTTCACTAACCAAACAAAATACAGCATTCTTTTAGAACTTTCTCATTCGAGAACGGAACTGCAACTGATAAAATTTGGCAGGAGCGGCGCCTAAGGCCTGGCGAACGAACGTTATCTCAAAGAGGTCCGTTGGCAGCTGAAGGTTGGCAGTTAAGGTCACGCTCGTTGTCTGATTTTATTTTAAGGCAAAGGAGAAAATTATTTCGACTGTTTGTGTAGAGAGTCATGAAATAAATCAGTTTTGAAAGGGACCTAACTCCGATAGCGCACGACGCCCTGAAGGGGAGTGTGATGTCCGTCAGCCAATGAGAATAAGTGACAAACACGTGCATTTGTTTACGTACTGAGTAAAGTTAGGACTAAGGTCTGTTCGCTCTATTTTCGGGTATCGCCCGATTTTTCGAAAATTTCAAAAGAATGTTTTTGAAACTACCAAATTATAAACAGAAATTTTTACCTCAAAGTCTGTTGTACAAAGTTATCTCTTTAAAAAATGTCTTGTACAATTTTGTGAAAAGACAAGTAGCTTTTGCGTAATTTTCGCTTGAAATTTACGAAAACAAATTTTCACAAAAACCGCTCCAATTTTTTTCTTTATATTTTCTCCGCATGTGTAATAAGGAACGGCAAATAAGGAAATAAACTAATGGCGCTAGAGAACGGCACAGACTTTCTCGTAGAACTTAGTTTTCTAATCTATTTCGAACTAGGATTTCGGTTATGAATTATTATCTTTCCATATATTTTCTTTGGGCACCCAAAGGACACTTTTTTCATATTATAGCAATTTTTCGGCTTCCTATTACTAGAAATGAATTCACCAACACTTATTACCATTATATAAGTACAAGCGCCATGTATAATCTCAGTGGACGAGGTGGCAGAGTGAGAGGCACAGACCTCTCTTCGCAGGCAACGTTCGCTGGTTCGAATCTTGGTCGGGGACAATTATTTGTCACTATTCTCCGTTGTCGGAGAAATTAATTGAGAATTTTAGGAACTTTATTGAAAACTGTGTAAAGCAATATAAATATCAAATAGAATTAATTACGATAAACCAACTGGAAATGTGTGTCTCTATATTTTCAACTTTTTACTATTTTCACATCTTTTCTAGGATTTGTAAAACGTATTCGTGTATCCAACGTATCAGTTGTTTTCCTCACATCCAGCATGTCAATTGTTTTCCTATCAGGTATTTACCATTTTATGGCTCTTTTTGATTCATTTTATGGCTTTGCTCAACCGACGCAGTGCATGCAATCCAAGTTGATAAACCAGCCCTGCATATTTATTGATGGGCATTTGGAAACAATGTAATAAAGCATGTGCATTTGTGGCGCCACTAGTTGAATTTGAATTTCAATGAGGAGGAAGAATATATCTCTTCTGGAATTTTGTATACCTCGTCCCAATTTCTTGTACATGTATTTGGCATTTACCCTTTTATGTCTCTGCCTGAGTTCGACCCATTAGGCGCTTGTTTGTCGTAATGGTACGAGTGTCGGCACGTTGAGGATCTGAGTTGGCGTCGCGGAAACGTAATTTGCTGGTTGAAAATACTTTTACTGATTTATGTAGCAGTGTAATAGCATTTAGAATCATTTAGAAACAGCTAGAAAGTATGTTCTTTGGAAGCAGCACTAGTTCTGTTAGGAACGATGATCTTCCCAGATAACTTCTTTGGGCGCCCAAAGGACATATTGTTTCACATTCTCTGGATTTTTCGGCTTCCTAATGCTAGAAATGAAACCATATACACTATTACTATTATATAGGTGTAAAAGCTATGCATAGGAAAGGTAGCAGTGGTCGTTAAATGACGAGCAATTGTACAGGTCTTCCGAGAAAAGCTTCGCTGGCTCGAGTCTTGGACGGGGAATATTATTTGTCAAAATTCTCTGTTGTCACAGGTAATAATTGAGAATTCTAGAAACATTATTGAAATCCATGTGAAGTCATTCGAATCACAAATATTGATAATTGTGACAAATGAACTGGAAGTTTCTGTATGTAATTTTCCAATTTACAATTTTTTAATAATTTTTTACATCTATTCTAGGTACCATCATATTAATTGTTTTCCTATTATGCATTTACCATTTTATGGCACGGTTCAATTCTTTTTATGGCTCTGTTCGTCCCATACAGTTCTAATGTGGCGTTGTGGTATAAGTGCCGGTTAACTTTTAAGGATCAGATTTTGGGTCCCGAAACGGATCATATGTGTGTTTATGTAGTGTGTAATAGGTCCATTGGAGACCATGTAGAAGCAGTGCGGGAAAGTATGTGCTTTGGAAGCACCATTAGTTTTGTGTTTCGTTCTTTACCTCTTAATCCTCCATATCCGATCCGCCCTTTCACTCTTTCTACTCCTCCGCTTCCTACTTGAGTCTCCTTTGCCGGACGCTCCTTCTCGCGCGCGGGTCAGCTGAATCAGTTCATGCCTCGCCCTCAAGGAGGTCATGACCATCATGAAGGTTACGGTCATTAGGAGGAAAGACAATGAATGGAGAAGTGACACGAGGTGGTTGGGAGAGCGTCAACACGCTCAGCACACCAGCCCGAGCCCGAGGCGAGACTCATCCACGACCGTTCGAGCTGAGTTTATGTTCGTTTCCATGCAATTTATATTAATTCATTCACGTTTCTATACGTCCAGTCAAATCCATTAGATTATTAATATTAGAAACATTCCAGTGTGTGATGTGTAAGATGTATCAACTAGTCCTTTGTACACAAGAATATACTTTAAAACAAATGGTTTTAGAGGTAGAGAAAAAAATTCCCAGTAATGACATTTCCGTCCAAAATTTCGAGTGCTATTTTTAACATTTCCAAACTTTCTCTGATACGTATATCAGAAAGTAAAATATTTTTGTTGATACAAGAAATCAATAATAATCTACAGTTGCAATAACAATTGCAATAACAAACAATAAAGAGGGTATTTAGCACATTTGTGTCCATTACGTCAACAATCCTCGTGGTCAGGGTTGGAGATCAATGAAACTTCGATGAAAACTGGTTTCGTGCAAAATTCGGTTAGCAGAAAGGCACGAATTATATTCATTAGTATTGCAGCACATCCAACCTTACATCGCAACTGTTGCATATATAGAATCATATATCCGTTATTAGAAGACGCCATTTCCGAGCAAGAACATGATAGTTACACGACAAAAATCGATCAATAAAGCTTCATGACCCTCATAACCCAGAAAACACTCCTACTGACGTAGTGGAAAGGATAACTGGATTGACGCAATGCAAACGCGTGTTTTGCAACGATACTGCAGATATAGAGTGACATCGGTCTAAGAGACAGATATATAAAATCCGCGGCGCGGCGTCCCAAGCATTCAATGCAACATGAGTGGACAGCGGGAGTGGCCGTGGCTTCTGCCGCTGTTGTTATCGTTCCCGCTGTGGACACCTGTGGCTGCACAGCCAAGGTGTTCCTCTGGGAAGGAGCTCGCCCTCTCCTTGTCGTACTCTACGAACGCCACCGGGCACCGCGCCGTGAGCGCCAGCATTGAGCAGCCGCTGGGGAGTGCCGGGTGGCTGCTGGATATGGAAGTCAGGACATCGGGGTGCGGGCCCCACGACGTCCCACGGCGGTCGCTCACCATCTCGCTCAAAGGGCCCCCGGAGGAGGGGTCTCTGGCCCCCTCGCCCACGCCCTCAACGCCCACCGCGCCCTCATCGCCCACCGCGCCCTCTTCGCCCACCGCGCCCTCATCGCCCACCGCGCCCTCATCGCCCACCGCGCCCTCTTCGCCCACCGCGCCCTCATCGCCCACCGCGCCCTCATCGCCCACCGCGCCCTCATCGCCCCGGCCCGCGCCGCCGGGCTACCTCACGCTGCCCGGCCTGGGCCACTACCGCGCGCCGCCCGAGGCCAAAAACTGGGCTGCAGCTCGCGACTTCTGCCGGGAGGAGGGCGGGGGACTGCTGGCGCCGACGTCGCAGCGAGAGGTGGAGCTACTGTTCCAGCACTTCTCTCCGAACGCCACCGGTACCTTTGACGACTTTTTTTGGCATGGCGCCAACGACATGGAGCAGGAGGGCAAGTTCGTCACCGCGGACGGGGTGCCCCTGGAGAACACGGGCTATGCAGCCTTCGCACCTGGAGAACCCTCGCGTTCTACTTCGTACAACTGCCTCGTGATTCGCAATGATAAATTATTAGAAGATCGTGCTTGTTCTATTCCACGTGCATTTATCTGCAAAATACCTCTATAAAATCTATTTTCATCTTCTTGTTTCAAGAGTCATATGAACGTTTTTCTGTATTATATGCGATTTCTATACATGTTCTATATAAACTGTATTCGTTTTCTTTCATACCATGCCTGTTAATGAAATCCCGCTAGGAATTAACATCAAACAAACACCACACAGTTTAATCAAAGGAAATGTACAGAAAATATTATGATAAGTAGTGAATAAAGAAAAGAAAATTAAAATCCAAATCCTGGTTCTTTCTGAGCACACATTCTGATTATACGTACCTTCTTCCCGCATGACAAGTCTGGCTTGGAATAAGCACTTTTCCTAATCTTACTAACCACGTATGGATTTATAGAAGCAATTGCAAAACAATTGCAATGTAGGGAACTATAGTGAATCTTCGAGACCTCAAAATGATACTGCGTGATTTGTTTGCATATGAATGTTGAATGTTTGCAAATTAATGTTTAATTACGCTTTTTCAAATCTAAACGATAAAAATTCTGCAAATACAAATGAAAGTGATGAAATATTAAGTTTATTTCCTTGTCTATGTCTTCCTTTCTTTCTTCCAGCTGATAGAATGCCTTATACAATGCTCCTTCCCCATAAAGAAATTAGGTATATTAATTTCAATATGACGTTTCTTCTTCTTCTGTCGCAATATGGTCCGTTAAGTTTAGCCATGGCGTCTCGAAAGATCAATGCCCATTCACTTCTCTCTTTTGCCTTTCTTCTCCCCCCTCACTCCCATTAATCTCAAATCCATCTCCACATCATCAGCCACCTTAAACGGTCTTTCTTTCTTTCTTTCTTCTTCCTTCGGGCTCTTTACAGAAGATAATTTTGAGGATTTTTTCTTCTTCCGAAAGTAATCGATGTTCGAACCCTTGCAGTCTTCTGACCTTCATATCTGCAACAATTACTGTTGCTTTATATTGTCGAGTTCTAAATTACTCTTTATCCTCCAATGTCCATTTTTACATGTGGGGCCGAAAATGCACCTTAGATTTTCCTTTCCCAGGACATCAGCTCACATTCACGTCTATTTGATAATGTCCAACACTCTGTACCAAAGAATATTTCAGGTCTTATTACCGTATTATTCACTTGGACCTTCAAGCACCTATGAATATTTATTTTTCTTTATGTATATCGTAGTGCTCTGAAACACTTTTTGGCTGAGGTCATTCGTGCATTTATTTCCATTTCTATACTGTTCGTCGAAGTATTGAGAGATCCCAAATAATTGAATACTTCTACTCCTTCATATTTCTCTTTACCTATTTGAAAGTTTGAGGTTGTTCATTCTTTTTCCGATTAATCATATAAGATAACGACGGGTAACATTGCCATGGGTGAAACATTGCCCCAACTTCAAAGAATTTAAGTAGCAGTCTATATCGTAAATTTATTTTCTGGCCGAATTCCCATTGTTAGCTACCTCTCTTAGAAACATTGTATACAATTGTTTGTTGCATTGGGTTACAGTTGTAACCTAAAATGTTCGTAAATATGTATGGTGTATTGTGATGCAGTCTAATCTCGTAATCGAAACTTCGTTAATTTTGGATTAATTGAGTTGGCATAGATAAGTAAATATATCATGTCCTAGGCATGCTATGTCGTGACTTTATAATTATTCATTATAAACAAGACAAAATATATTAATAGCATATACTATTTTCAGGGTAGCATTTCCATCCTGACAATCTTGCCCCTACATTTATATCCTTTGAGAAGAAATTCTTACATTGAAATAACTGGCATTTGTAAGTTTATTTATCATTTCTAAAGCGTATGACTTACAAATTGTAAACATTGATTGATTACATTTGCTACAAAATTACTTTTCTGTTGTCGCCATACTTGCACTGTCAATTTGACACGTAGACAAATAAAGAATCCAATAACTAAATTTTATGATGAAGTTTTATGATGAACCTATGATGAAGTTAAGATGCACTAAGCAATGGTAAAAGCAAAGCAAAGATGCACTAAGATGCACTAAGCAAAGTAAATAGTGCAAAATTAAGTAGGGAAAAAGCTACTGAACTGTATGGAATTAGCGCGGCTATTATGTTTGTCACGAAATTATAGAAAAACTACTAATATTTTCAAAAAAATTCAACGTGGCTTTATTTGAAGATCTGTTTTTGATGAGCACATTTCATTAAGAAAACCAGTTAACTACTACAATCTTCACAATTGTAGTTGTAGGAAGAAGCCAACATTTTTTAATTTTTTAAAACTTTTGCAAAAATAAGACATGTCAACGAATATGAAACCCGCACCACTCTCTTAAGCTTTCTTTATGATATCTAGGGTTCCAATTTAATCAAAAACGTTGTGCGGTTTTTAAGAAAAAATTATAAGACAAAATAAAAAAATCCCTATGTTTGACACAAAATTTCGCAAAAAATGGTCACGTTTTTGAAAAGTCGAACATGACCTTATTTGAGGATCTTTATGAACACATTTCATTACGAAAATAATTGTAACTTCATAATTTTAGTTGTAGGAAGACGCCAAAAAAATTGAATGTTTTCAATTTTCGGAAAATCAGAGTTTTCAACCAACATGAGACCTGCACTATTCTCTTAAATGACCTTCAGACTATCCAACAACTACTTAAAAATATAAGTTAAGAAAATATTACTTTTAGGATATTAAAGAACACAAAAACATAGTCATAAATGACAATTTTCTTTTTAAAATTATGGGCCGTTTCAGAGAAAATGGGGTTTTAGTGCTACTAAAATTGCGAAATTTGAAGCTCATTTTCACAGAAAATGTTTGAGTTTTCGAAATACTTTATTTGATGTTATTTGCAGCACTTACACTCACAAATATAATAATCTTTACAAATTGCTGGTACTGTGCATATTAAAGATGTGAGAGATCTTTCAAAAAAAATTACAATTATATAATTTTTGAAAAAAATACTCAAAATAAACTTTACGCTATACTAAAGAGTGTAATTCGCACTATCGGTTACAAAAGTTTCAAGAAAAAAATGCAGCCATATATGAAAAAATGGTGTTTGAGCGTTTCCGAAAATGCGAAATTTTGAGCTACTTTTCACAGAAAACGGTTGTGTTTTCGAAAAACTTTACTTGACATTATTTAAAGCACATGTACTCGTAAATATAATAATGTGAAAAAATTGCCGCTAATGTAATTATTATCGACGTGAGAAACATGTGAAAAAATTTAAATTTTTGTAATTTTTGAAAAAACCAACCTATAGAGCATTATGGCTTTTATGTCATCTGATAGAGCACATTTACCACTATCCTTACCAAAAGTTTAAAGAAACTAGTGGTGCTTCCAACGCAATACTTTCTCGCTTTGCTTCTATATGGTCCTTAATGCTATTCCACTAACTCATAAGCCAGCAGAAGTTATTCTACCAGCAAACGTTTTCCGTACCGAGCCCCGAAATCCGATACTCAAAATTAACGAACCTGTACTTATACCACTAGGCCACACTATCACGGCCGGCATGGGTGGAACAGAGCCATTAAAGAATGGAACCGACCTATAAAATGGTCAGGAACGGCACCAAAAGCTGACAGGTTTAGAAAAAAAATTGCTTTCAACTGGATGATTTAATCTCAATATGTACAAAAAGTTTTCTCTCCAAGTTTAGTTGGATTCTTGGTGGGTTTATATACCTCCCTTGATCATAAGTAATTTAATTTTTCAATACCTTTTTTTTAAAAAAAGAAAAACTACCATTGTACTACGTCACCTAAACCTGACAGGTTGATTACTATTGGTTTTTAAAGCTGACATGTGAGGAACCTAAAGATGTCATGAAGAAAAAAAACACAAATTTGATTTAGTAAATTATTTTTATTACTGAAACAGTTATTTTTGAAAATAAATGAAAGAATTTCTATACAATATTAATATAATAGTTTCTAAATCAATTTTATTTTTCTTGTTAACTAATATTATAGAAAAGAACATGTACAGAACATGAGATCTGTTCAGATACACAAAGTTATATACAGATACCTCAGTTATTTTTCTTTTACATTGAGTGTTTTACTGAATACATATCTAACTCTCTCACCTCTAGTGGATACATCTGGAGTTGGCACAAGCCCTACAACTTGACTGAATGTTACTTCACATATATCTTTCTCATCAGCTACGAAAATCTTTCTATTTGCATCAACACTCTTTAATCCCATGGCTCTAATTTCATTTCCTTCTAATTTCTCCTGCACAACACAAAGATAAATAAATTTTGTTGTATTTCTTTTCCCTCCTGTAAATTCTGTCAATATGAAATCACCTTCTTTCAGATATTTTTCACAGGCAGTTTCCACACTCATTCCATCAGAATCTTCACTCAACTCTATATCTGAAACCATTAAGTTAATATCACTTTCATCTGAACTCTCAGATTCTTCCTGTATTTGTAATTATTTTATCTTGCTTCCTTTCTTCAACATTGTTTTCTTTTTTCTTCTCTTGCAGCTTTCCTTTCTTCTTTGGCCTTCTCTTTATTAGCTTTTATTTCTTCCTTTTTCATCAGATATTCTCTCATTTGGGGTGAAGTTATTACTGCCGGTATTTTTCCCTTTTTCTCTTAAGCAAGTTAATTTTCTTTTCTTTGGGCCAAAATAGTGCGCGTTTAAACGGTGAAGGAATTAAATCTGAGCTGTTTAACGGAGTATCTGACTCCTTAAAACAAGTTGAAGGTATTTCATTAGCATCAAGGGAAAATATTGCCCTTACTGGTGTAGAGTTATGTAATGTTTGTTATGTAATGTCATCACAGTTGAAGTTCATAGTTGAAGGAAAAGAATTTTCAGTCTTGGTTGGTGTAGTTCTACATGATGACGTTTCGATAATGTTTTATGGGCTAGTCCTAGAAATAGTTTGTGGAAATTTCACACTTTTCCAGAGGTTATATAAAGATAGATCTTCCACACAACATTTCCAGCTGCCTTGATTATTTTCAAATCTTTGCAACTTTTCATAGCCAATTTGGTCTTCCAACCAATTTAAATGTGATACTGTTCTGCTTTCAAGAGGTATAGTATTAGTTGTTCCATTAAGTCTTGTGTCAGGAACTTGAACAGCAGTTGCATCCCATGGATATAATCCACATCTTCGAAAGCCATTCTGCAGCAATTGAGGAGTTACCTTGGATAAAATGAGCTTTAGATTTCTGGCAAAGTCTTGCCTTTTCATAGCCCCATTTTCCATTCTCCATTCTTGTACCCTCTGCCTCCAGGCATCTTTGAGTATATAGAACACAGATACATCCATAGGTTGAGTTAGATGTGTAGAATCGGGATGTAATGCCACAAGCTCAATCCCTTTTTCTCAGCAAAACTGGGAGAGTGGCAAAGAGATATGAGAAGTATGTCCATCTAAAAACACAACTACTGTCATCACAATTTGATTTTGAAGTAACCAAGGGTAAAATATATTTGTCACATACTCGTAAAATAGTTCATGATTCATCCATCTGCTTTCAGACCGACCAATAGCCCAGTCATCAGGAACTTCACTGGCTATTGCAGCTGGAATGCGAGTGTATCTGTAAACTACCATTGGTGGTGCTAACTTCCCAGCAGCATTTCCAGAAATCAAGGAAGTCACGTTTTCTTTCTCATCATTTCCTGCTCCCTGGTAAATGGTTTTAGAGCCTCTTTCTGCTGGTACTTTCCCTCCTTTGGGATTTAAAAAGAAAGCAGTTTCATCTGCATTAAATACTCTTCTTGGATTTTCGAGAATTGCCACAAGACCATTTTCTTCAAAATAACTTTTTACTTCTTCAAACCATTTAAATATTTTTTTCTTTTGAAACCTGCTGTCTTGCAGTTGTGAGATTCTGACATATTCTGATACTTAAATTATCATGACGCTTTAAAAATCCATGATACCATTTTTTGCTGGGAAAGGACTCCTTTACAGGTAGCTTTTTTTCAATTGCCAACTTTCTCACTGAATGTAAAAAGGAAGCTTTGGAAACTGGAAAACCTGTCTTCTGCAATAGCAATACCCAGTTAACAAGTCTTTCTTCATCCTCAGGAGAAAAGATGGTTGGAGCCCCAATACTTTTGTCTAGTGAAATTTGTCCCTTATGCTTGGCCATAAGCGTTGCCCTTGGTATTCCAAACTCCTTTGCTGCTGCATTGTAACTCCTTCCTCTGTTCACAGCATCTATTGCATTCACCAGTGAGTCTTTTGTGTATTGCAGAATCTTTGTGGGTGCCATATCTAAATTTGTAAAAAGTATGCATTAATGAAAAATGTTTCCTAAAGATGACATACAAAGGAACCTAAGGATGACACTCACTGTCAGCTTAAGGTTCCAGAGACATTAGACTATTAAAATTCATACCATTATTCATGCCATTTTCGGCTTGTTAACACAACATAAAAAAAAAAACAAAATCATTATCAGAACCTAAAGTTGACACCACTGTCATTCTTAGGTGCAACCAATTTTTTGAGAACCCTAACATGACAACCCCTCTAACATTCATGCTCTAAACTAAAACAAGGTTATACATACATGAAACACTTCCTAATTCCCTCCGTGTTAATATCATAACACACCAATACCATTAAACACAGGAATTTCATATTACAAACTACTGAACAAAGATACCTTTCTTAAAAAATTCTTAAGGATGTCGCTGGATTACCTTCTTATGTACACAAGCCAAAACACATGTCCATCAAACATGAGCTACAACACATGATTGAACCTAATTAAGATGGCGACCTCTAACTAAGACCTTGACTACTACTGCTATCTGTTGGCGAACCATCTGAAGCTCTAGAAACTTTACTTCATTAAGAATTATTCTTCCATGTCAGCTTTAGGTGACCTGTCAGCTTTTGGTGCCATTTGGTGCCATGATAAAGAAACAATTGATACGATGGTACATACGCTTTACAAATCCAAGAAGAGACGTAAAAAAATTGTTAAAAGCTAAAAATTTGAACAAATATATACAGACACTTCCAGTAGTTATCGTCATTAACAATATTTGTTATTCAAATAATTTCACATGGTTTTAAATAAAGTTCACAGAAATATCTATTATTTTCTATGACAACAGAGAATTCTGACAAATAATATTCCGCGACCAGGACACGAACCGCCGAAGCTTCCCTCGGAAGACCTGTACCAATCCTCGCTGATTAACATGTGCGACGACAATGGATAGACATTAAATACACTTAAAAGACAGTAATAGAATATGGTGATTTATGTTTTCTCGCATTAGAAAACGAAAATAACCAGAGTACATAAAAAATCTCCTTTACGCGCTCAGGGAAGGTATCTGGGAACATCAATCATAACAGAAAAACAAAATCAATTAGAAGCTAGCGAAGACCCAAGGAAATGGAAAACTAATACGGAAAAGTCTGTGCCCTTCTGCAGCACCACTAGTTAACATAATGAAATACATATTAAAATGCAGTATTTCAATATGTTGTAGCTGTTTCCTGTAACGCAGGAAAGTATGTGCTGTTGTGGCACCTTTAATTTTTATTTACCAATATTATGTTACACGTATTCTTTCTCATACCTGTCTTTACATTTCATGAGAAGTAATGTCTTCATGACTTTGTCAGAATCTTCTAATATTTTATCAGTAATATGTAGTAACTTCCATTTACAGAAACCTCCATTTACAGAACAATTTGAAACGTCACATATGGATAAAGGGGTATAATTACACTCGTATAAAAAAACCTCGGTCCTACCGTCGCTAGTTTTCTTGAACATAGCACTCATGCAATAATACCCCTCTTTATCTACTCATTTTGATAATTACTTTAATGTTACTATCAGCCCGGGTAACACCCGGTATTTATGCTAGAATCTCTGAATTATTTTCGTGAATGGACACATGGATCAAAGGATTGCTGGATATTGAGTAAACATACAACTCAACAATACTTCAATAATAACATTTGTATTAAAAACACTCTTCGAACTTAAAAAAATGCAAAATAACTTTTCTAACATTAAACTTACACTAAGATATTTTTGCGAAGAGGAAATGTAGGATGCTTTCGATGGAGGGAATAAAACTCATACTACAGTGAAATAATAAACAAATGACTGTAGATAATCGTTAATTCCATTATTTTCATATTATTAAAATTAATGTTTATATTACATAACAGGTTAAAGATAGTGAGTGATAAAACATCTGGAGTTCATTTCCCTTCATTTGAGACAAAAATACGAAATTTGGTTGATTGGAAAGCTGAAACTTCTTTGGAAACGAAAACTATGTTTTTAAAAACAAATAGTTTTGAATTTTCTAAATGTTTCAGGTAATAAAAATCGGAACTATATCGTACTTATAAATGTGCTTTCTACTTTATGAGCCAAAACGAAATCAAGAAAAAAATATCCACCATTTTCCATCAAAGGGGCTTTATGTCAAGTATCTCCAAAATTTAAAATATCTTTTGTTTTCTTCGTAGATGCAGAATTAAATCTGACTCCTGACATATTTACCAAATTTCAGTTAAGAAGCTTATAATCTAGAGAGTTATGCGTGACTTCGCCTAGGGAGTACAAGACCTTGAGCTTGTGTACCCCCCGTGAACCTGATAGCTATGCCGGCGGTAGCGTAGCTACTGGTAGGGCCTCCCTTGCCAGACAGGTCGAAGGGGAAGGGTCAGACGAGCACCCCAACGCCGGAAGAAGTCAACATCAGAAGAGGACCCGAAGGTATCTTCAGAGAAGATGGCATGAGGCGCCTCGAGGGGAAGATGGAACCCATAGCCGAAGGGGACAGCTCCCGAGAGAAAACAAGTAGGGCAGAATGCTTCAAGTCGGAAGGCAGGAAGAAACCGAAACTTTATACAACCAGCAACAACAGCAAATCGATAATGTGAATAAGAACGATAGTCTTATAAAATGTAGTGATTTTAATGCCAGAGTAGGTATTATATCTTTCCCAGGAATTGTCGGAAATCAGGGCGAACAACATTTCAATGAAACTGGTACAGAGCTGAGAACATTTGCTTCCACCAACAATTTAAAAATTACAATATACTTTCCTTAGAAAAAGAGACATAAACAAATACACGTGGTGTGCCCGAGGATGTAGATCAATAATTGATTATTATAACCACTAATAAAATACGGGCACAGCTGAAGGATGTACAAGCTTACCGAGGATGCGATTTGTACACTGACCATTACATAGTGATAGCAAAATTCTCACTTTGGAAAATATGGAAAACATCAACAAGAAAGCACAATCCCAAGAAGTATTCATAGTGTATCTTCTGCAAGAAGAGAGCATGAGAAGCTTGTACCAGAAGAGACTACGATAGTATTTAACGAACGTCCCAACAGAGGATGATCTCGAGAACGAGTGGGAAAACATAAAGATTAACATAAAAAAGCTGCAACGGAAGCACTTGGCATAAAGAAAAAGATTAGAAGCAATAAACGCTTAAGAATCTGGAACAAAGAAATTGCAGAAGCAATCAAAGTCAAACAGGAAAAATATTTAAAAAATGGCTTCAACAGAACAATGAAATAACCCGAGAAAACTATAAAATAGCACGGAACAGAGCAAAGGATATAGTCAAAGAAGCTCAGCAGAAATCCTGGGATAAATCCTGGGATAAATTCATAAGTAAAATTGAGAATGACATACATGGCAGACATAATGCCGCATATAATATAATGAAACATCTGAACAACACAGAAAGAGATACAATAATGACCAATGTTGTGAAGAAAGAAGAGTGGATCGATCGTTATAAACAACTAGGGTACGATGGACAAAAAGATGATGAAAGATCGGAATGTAAAGAAGGAGAAAAGAACAACAGCACTGACCCAATCACAATACAAGAGCTACCAAGAATCTTTAAAAGAACTAAAGAATAGAAAGGCTACTGGAACAGACAAAATTAATGATGAACTTCTAAAATTTGGCGATCCACTCCTGCATTGAAGATTACAAAATTTAATGAACCAATGCTGGCAATCTAAACGGATACCAGTAGATTGGAAAGCGGCTGAAGTGGTATCAATATTTAAGAAAGATCGTAAAACACCAGAGAACCACAGAGGTATTAGCCTGCTTAATTCAACATGTAAGGTATATGCCAGAATTTAAACGAAAGACTCCAAAAATAGCAGACTTGACAGTGGATGAAGAACAAACTGGTTTTCGAAAAGCAATACTGACAATGTATTTGTTCTGCAGTAAACCATGGAGAACGAAGATAATTCAATCTACAAACGCATAAGGCATTTATTGATTTCGTTAAAGCCTTTGACAATGTTGATAGAAGGAAACTTTGGGACATTCTGGAAAATTATGACTATCCTAGTCATCTAATAGAAACAATTAAAAGTATGTACTGTAATTACAAAAATAATTATTAAGAGATTTTAAGAGACTTTAATTAACAAAGGCGTCCGACAAGGATGCTCAATGTCGCCGCCACTTTTCAACATAGATGTAAATGACATGTATCTGAGATGGAAACAAAAATATTAGAATAGGAATAAAATTAACAAGGAAAAATATTTAAACCTTTTATTTGATGCAGATGATGCTGTCATAATTCAAGAAACAGAAAAGGATCTAAAATATGCCTGCACCACTTAAATCAGCTATGCAGCATTTACAACCTAATCATATAAAAAGACAAAATCAAATATTAGCATTTTTGGGAAAAGATATTTTCCCTTCAAAAATAATTCTAAACGATACAAGATTAGAACAAGTTCTAAATTTTAATTACTTAGGATGTGAAAGAGGGACAAAAAGATATTGACAAAAATTAGCACGATTTCAATGTACCCGTGAGACCATATACATGACTCTTAAAACAAGACCCGAAAAGATACTTGGATTAATTGTAATAAAAACTTTAGCTCTCCCGATATTGCAGTGAGTGCTGGATTCTAACGCAGAAAAGAGTAAACAAAATCAGAGCTTAGAGATGGGGTTCCTTCGAAAAACAAAAGACTGCATCTTAGAAGACCAGATAATAATGAAGGAAATTAGGCGAGAATTGAATTTAAATAGCCGAAATAATGAAATGATGAAACAATGAAAATAACCAGGAGAAAGTGGTTGCAGCGCTTATAAAGAATGGATGAAACAAGACTGCCAAGATTATTGCATTTAAAATTCCGCTAATATCGCGACGCAAAGTGGTGTGAGAAACTCGGTGGGTAAAGTCGGATACGATGCGCAAAAGCTCATCTATATCTTTCCGTCATGATTATTACCTCTCCATCCATCTTAACATCTTTAGAGCAGCACTAATAGACCTTGATGCTCACGTGTGTGAGGAACTACAGCAGAAAATAATATTAAACTCGGATTTTGCGGCCAGTATTCGAGATCTTCTTATTAAACTTATTCGAATATTTTTTACTGTTCCTCCCTGCAAAGTAATGTAGAAAGAGAAATTAATTGTACATACCTACATAAATATTCAACTTTATCTTTGATCTTCCAACGTCTGCTTACCCGTTAAGACTTACACCGACCTCAGTGCTCTCAGTTTCAGCCTCTTTCACACCCTGGTCACTTACCCCAGCGTCCTAACCTCACGCCACTGAATACTTTAGGTCAAGAGTGTTTAAAAAATATTTATTGTGGCTTGGCAAAGCGCCAACCTTAATATAAACATTCATGCCAGAGGCGAGATTCGAACTCGCAGCCTTTCGAGCTTAGAGTGCCGAGGAGAGTTCCCCTTGCTGATCTCAGCTCCACGGGTTGGTTTGATTGATTGAGTAACGTTTCTGGGCCGGCGAATTTGTCGTTGGTCCCTTCAGTGCTGTGTGTGTGTTACTAGTTCGGTGGTATAACTTCGCGCGTTCGCTGGTATAACGGTTAGTGTGCGCATCGGTACAACCCTGTTCGAAGCCGTGGATATTTAAGGGCGAAAAAATCTTTTGTATGCCTTCTTTCGGAGGAGAAGTAAAGCCGGCTATCGTAGATTTATTGTAAGTAAAAGATACTCATGCCCAAAGAAGTGGAGCGTACGACGGAAGACGGACGAGCGGGCCTGATGGCCCGAGTCTCATCACGCAAAATAAAGAATTAACGGAGGTGCCGGTCAGCGCTGGAGATCCGACCATTGGGGGATTTCCCCGTCTGGGTATCTCCCACAACAGAGAACGACCCTGGGGCAAGCTGTAAGCTCTCGTGTAGCGTCCCGAAGTGTGTGGATGTATAGTACATGTGAGTGTAAGGAGTGAGGAGAGGACAAGGAAAAGGAAAGATCGTGGGCGATCCGCGGTCAGTGGGCCTCAGAGTTTTGCATTGGTATTCACGTGGTGTCGGTGGCACAAACTGCCGATCAGAGCAGCCGGTCGCTGGAGCTCTCCCTCCAGTTAGCCCACGTAGTCCACCTTGGCGATCTCAGCTCCACGTGTAGGTTTGATTGATTGGTTGACGTTTCGGGGCTAGTCCCGTCTTGGAGGTGCCGGTGTCTCTCCCTCTGGATGATGGGATCCGGCGCTGACTTCATGTCAGCTTGTGGGGGATTTCGACCCCCCAGATATCTCCCAGAAAGGGTCACCACCCCAACCGCGACAAACTCGCGTTTGGTCTCCAGAAGTGTGTGGAAGTATAGTGTAAGGAGTGAGGACAGGACAAGGAAGAGGTAGGAATGATCGCGCGCGGTGGCCTTCGCCCGGTGTCGGTCGGAGGCACCTCTAAGCGTGCGGATGAGAGCAGGGGCCGCCGGGCTCGCTTGCGGTGCGCAGAGGCGGGGCTTCTCCACGGACGTGTTCGGCGCGGTGCAGAGCATCGTGAACGGCACCCTGGAGATCTACGTGGCGGCCGTGAGCAGCCTGCGCCCCACGCCCGCCAAGTCGCACTACATCTTCAACCTGCGCGACTTCTCGCGCGTCATCCAGGGCTGCTCGCTCGTGCGCAAGGAGTCCTACGACGACAACAAGACCATCTTCCCCAAGTGAGTTACTTACTTTCTGTAGGGAGAGTTGTGTAATGCTGCGCCAAAACACGGTAGATAAATTTAATTGCTGGGCCCTGATAACGAATAAGTGGATAAAACCAGTAGCTAAATTAAGAAAAAAATCCCCCAACACGTGGTGTAGCCAGAATCCCGATTTTGTGGGTCCTTCATACCGAAAAAAAAAAACAATTGAAAGGAAAACATCCGTCTGTCCGTCTGTCTGTCCGTCTGTCCGTCTGTCCGTCTGTCCGTCTGTCCGTCTGTCCGTCTGTCCGTCTGTCCGACTGTCTGTCTGTCCCGTCGGTTCGTCGGTCCGACGGTCCGTCGGTCCGTCTGTCCGTCAGTGTGTGAACAACACTAACGCCTAAACCATAAGTTTACAACCAAAATGAATATTCCCCGGTCGATGTGGTTCCTCTCGAGGCGCCGCGATTTTGAAAAACTTTCTTCAATATTTGGAGGTTATTTACATTAGCCCCCCATTTTCAAAATTTTCTTAAAAACTGCTCCAAATTTTTTCTTTAAATATCTTGTGAGAATAGAATAAAATTCAGTATAAAGGTGACATAGGTACGATTTTCACAGTTTACTCCGAATTTTCAAAAATTCCAAAAGTTTGAATTTTGTTCAAACCTACAAAAAAGTACATCTCCGACTTCCTACAAAAAAGTACAAAATTAAAGACAGAGATTTTTCATCAAATAAAATTTGTTCTCCAATGTCAGTTTTTTCATTAAACTCATGTATATTTTCTTTGAAAATATTAGTAGTTTTTTGGCCATATTGCGCGGAATATTTGCAATTTAAAGAAATTACAAAAACAAGATTTCTCAAAAACTGCTCCAAATATTTTCTTTGAACTTTTCATACGGATAGTACTACTTTGAGATGACATAAACGCCATATTGCTCTAATCTTTTGTTTTTCAAAAATTACAAAAATGTAATTTTTTGACTTGCCTCTCACGTTGGTAATATTTACATTAGCGGCGATTTGTTCACATTATTATATTTAACGTTCAATTAATAATGTTCAATTTTAGGTATTTTTTGTTCAGAAAAATTACACAAATGTTTTTTGTGAAGATCTCTTATACCTTTAATATGCATATTACCAGCAATTTCTAAGCACTAATAAATTTGTGAGTGCAATTGCTTCAAATGACTTCAAATAACATTTTTCGGAAACTCAAAAATTTTCTGTGAAGAAGAACTTCAAATTTCGCATTTTTAATAGCGCTTTAAAGTCATTTTCTTAAAAGCAGCTACAAATTTTTAAAAGAAAATTGCCATTTAGGACGGAGTTTTGTATTCTTTAATATCCTAAAATTAGTATTTCCGTATAATATATTTGAGCGACGATAGATGGTAGTATCTGGCAAGTCCGAATAGCTAGCCCAGACACAAGGAAATAGAAAACTAATACGGGAATGTCTGTGCTATTCTGTACTACCACTAGTTTTTACTTTCTCGCCTAAGGAAGTTCTTCGAAAGAAGAGAAAGTTATATAGCAGTGCGCCGGAAAATGGCAAATTTTCACCAGAAGAAGTCTTATTGCCGGGCTCTTGTGGAGAAAAAGTGGAAAAATACTGTTGCTAAATTTTGAAAAAATTACTCTAACCAGAATCAATGTTTTGTTGGTTCTTGTTACCGAAAAATCGATTGACGGCAAAGCGCCTGTCTCTCCGTCTGTGGTCTAAGATGCGCCTAAAGCCGTTCAGCTCATTTTCTTCAAAATTGGTATTCCCCAATTGATC
>JAHLJT010009515.1:0-13937 GCA_031308135.1 Acheta domesticus | reverse complement strand
GCGGGCAGCGGGTGGGGGAGGGAGGTGCGGAGCGTGACGGGTGAGGGGGAGGGGCGAGAGGCGAGGACGGGACGCGTCTGTCGTCACCCACCGCCGCCCCGGCCCCCCCCCGCGCATTAGCAGCGCCCTCTCTGTCGATTTCCGATATCCATGAGCAGCAGATACGCATTTTGCAACCTGGGCGGCCGAGCGCGTACGCGCCGCTGCGGGGCTTTGTTAGCGGCGCTTTGTCATTCCGATTCGCCATGCGCGCGCCTGTTTGGATGACCGCTATCTGGCTGCGTTTATGTTCCGCAGAACGCGCGCCTTCCTCGTGGCCCGTCCGCCGAGCCTTCTCTCTATTTTTCAGCCCCCCCTTTATTTTTCGAACTGTTTTTTTTTTGCTGCGATGGGTGACGGACCGCATTGAATGAGATGTACTGCAATCACCTGCAGTTTTTAGAGACCCCGAGTTTGAATTCTCAAAAGCGGAATGGCACATATGTTGATTGAATTTGTTGGCGCTTAAAAAATGAGGGTTTGTCTTCATTTTGACTTGCTTTTTATAGTATAATGTTTTGATTTGAAATATGATTGGTCGTCATTCTTATAGATCATTAACTCATCTTCCTTTGCTGGCTTTGTTTTTTTCTTTATAGCATTTATTGCACCATATTGTAAGTGGTTTTTTTCCTGTATTGTCCGATGTTTGATTTTCACTTATGTACTTCGTGTGTGTGAGTAGAAGTTTTTGAAAAGAGTCTATGTTTCATTTTTCGTTTACTAATGGTTGTACCGAGATAAGTTGAAGATGAATATCTGATATCGCCGTTTATCTCTGTACGTCAAATTCGGGATTCGAATCCTAGCAATTAAATTTTTTTGAAAAATTCTATTGTAATTAATTCTCTTATAGTCTCTTATATTATTATTTACAGACGATTAAATAGTAGACAGAATTCTAATTTGGTGTAGTAACATGTAACATGCTTCTAGTATTTGCTTAAATCTTTCATCTTGAAAGTCATGCTTCTTTGAGATATTTTTGTTTCTTCAAATGTCGGCTTTTTTGCTACTTGCGTCTTCGATGACTACCAACTTCATTCTTTATTTTTTTATCTTTTAATGGACATACACGAGATATTCTGCTTTCACTGCGTATTTAGAACCACTACATTTTAATACCCTGATAAGTTAGATAATTTTCTTCACGCAATGGATTCCAATAAAATATTGTGAAAGTAACATCCGAAAATGTTTTCGGTGAGTTTGCCTAAGCTAATGAAAGTTGCATCGAAAGCGACTTGATTTAAAATCACATTACTTTCATTATAAAATTACCTCTTATTTTTCAAACGCGTTAACATTGATGTAGCACAAGATTATGGCGAGAGTAAAATAGAGAGGAATGTTTCCACATCAAAGTTACCCAGTCCAACGTTTTTAAGAGACATGCATTTTCATTGGCCACATACGCTTTGGATTTTTTAACCTAGACTATCGTGATGTCTATCCAGTGGAATATTTCGAAGGAAAAAATCATGTTTAATACCTCCGAATGTATTGACTACAATTTGCGCGCGATATCGTCCATTCAGATATAATAAATTACATTTATCCGAATGATAGTGATAAATCGTAAGATATTATTTACCATATCTTGGTCAATCTGGTAAGCTTATCGATTATTATTTTGCACTTATTGAGAAATCAATGTAAAGAAGTGACATATATTCTATATTTTCCAAGGTTTTTGGAGTACCAGACCGCACACGAAGGAAGCAGTTTGTCAGAACACGCGTGTGGAATCGGTTCTAGCATGCGTCACACCACTTAAGCTTACGGCCTTGCGAGCCCATCAACACACTTCTTGCGTAACATAATAGAGCAGTGACCTTAGAGAAGCTGATACCAACACAACTTCACTACATATCAATTTTGCCTAGCCTTTTCGTTTTTAAAAAAGAAAACAAATTATTGATTTCAACTCCAATTGACTGTAAACGGGACGCCAAAAAGGACTAAAATATCTTAAAGTAGGACCCCGAGTTTTGCTTTGTTTTCTTCCAATCATTTTAATCATTAAAATTATTTCTAAAAGAACTTAGAAAATCATTAATCATAAGGGCTGACATTTGTAAATGATATACTATGAAATAAATGTTTTACCTCGTAAAGTGTTCTGTCCATGAATAGTAAAAATTAGATTTTTGTCATAGGAGAATGCCAATAAATGACATTTACTTGTAGATATAAAATCAAGTCCCTTGCCCATCTACGCTTAGTTTATTATGTAGTTAGTAGTAATATGTGAATTTTTGCTACATGAAAAAAGACACGTACTTTTGCAGCGTAAAGAGTCCTATGTCCAGAGAGGTGTAAATACATTGACTGGATGGATGGTCCAACGGCTGCACTACACAACTACACCACTACACTTAACTACACCTGTCGACATTTCTGCTGAAAATAGATTAAAAAAACACAAAAATCTTATAAAGTAAAATTATTAAAACATGTTTTTTTCCGTAACTGTTATTTTGGATATTACGCAGCAATCGCAGATATAAATTAAATTCTTTCGAATTACCTGTATTGTGACCGTTCGTGTAGGTCGGCCGTGGGGAAATTTCGTGGGTAATTTGGCTCTTGTTGAAATTTTGAAAAAAAACACAAAGTTGAAAGCCACAAACATTAATATAATTGAATCTCAAAAAAAAAGAAACACAAATTGCAAAATTACCTAACATGCACAGATAAACAAATGAACAAAGAAAAATACAACACTGAACAGCGTAAAAAAAAACTTTTTGAGGAAAAATCAACTGCAGAAATTATGAATTTCAAAGTTGGCACAAACTAGCATCACAGCAACATCTTCTGTGACAAAAATAAATTGAAATCCAACAAATTGAATCAAAGATATCTCTGGGGAGATGAGTACACATAATAGTACATCAGAGGGTAGAGCACAGGCATTTCGGATGACAAAATGCCTCAGCACTTTCTGTTTACAAAAATTGCAATTAACCCTTCCTCAACATACACTGCATTAGCATACATAGTAGTTTCTTGCAAAACAATTCACTTCAATTACAAAGACATATGTTGTGTACAATTAAAATGAATAAACATAGTTTTGAAAACACAGAATATTCAAAAGAAATTGCAAAAAAAAACTAAACATGTGTGTTTACACCATAAATGTGAAACATTTATTACAACCTACACCTTTGGTTGAAATTAAAAATATGTTGTATTTTTACTCAACAGGCATCCAAATTTCAATAAATATTTCAAGATATTTAAGTTCACTTAAATTCAACAGTTCATAGCAAATATACTTTTATAACCTTTTAATTGTTCATAAATAACCCAAATTGTTTCTAACTTGATTTGGATTTTACACTATCATCAAAATGTTCTTTTTGATTTAAAGACAGAAACTGCACTTGTAGTGTATTAACATGACAAGATTCTATCATAAATAAGTGATGTTCTCCCCTTAGAAAGACACACTACTTCAAATATCTTTTGAAAATAGTCCACAATGATTATGGAAATACCAATGGTCGGGTATATCATACATTATGCAAGAGTGTTAATGGCCAAAAAAAATATTAAACAATCTGACAGTGAACTACAGGAACAACACTTCAACCTGCATTCTACAGTCAATTGCTTCCAAATTCTCATTACTTTTTATAGTATCACATATAAAATTGTTTTGTCTTTAACACCGACCTTATTTCGGTGACCGTGGCGTTCGCCACCAGCGCACAACTCACAGCGAACTAATGCGGCTGCCGACGCTCTGTCTTGGGCCTAAGCACGGGTTCTCTCTGTAACCACGTCTTACTCCAAGACCAGATGCCTTCGTCGAACGCGCATCTGCGGTGTGAATTTAGCCACCACTGGGCCAAACCTCTTTCTCGCTAACTGGAGCTCGCGGCCCCACACCATCAGCTTCCAAATTCACGCTGCTACCTCACGCTGCCGCTTCTCGAAACATTCTGCGCACTTTCCAGACACCGCCGTTACAACCCCTTCTTTTCCGCGTAGGGGAGGGAACAACTGTCTTCCCCCGCCACCCTTACTCAGCGACCGCTGATAAGGCGACGGGTTACGTAATCGTGCGGCGAAGCACGCAGACAAGGTCTTTCTTATCGCCAAATAGTGACTGAGCTGAGCTCAGGATCGCTACATAGCCCCCCAATGAATAAGATTTTTTTTTTCGCATCATCAACGTCTTGAAATGGTAAGAAAAAATAATCTTGAATTCAACGCCCTTCTTCCTTGCTGATGGTTTTTTCTTCATTTTTGTTAATCGTATCTTCAATGGATGTTAATAAGTTAGTAGAAGTAACACAGTTGATGTGAAGATCCATGCACTGCTCGTCGTCTTCTGGATTACAGTTTACAGTGTTGTCCAACGGGAATTGTATAGCATTCCTAGATAGGTCAATCACCACTCCGTAGTCGTGCAGAAAATCCATCCCTAATATGAGTGGATACAGCAATTCCTTTGCTACTATGCAGACAACATCATACATCTTTAGGCCAATTGTCAACTGCAATAGGACCTGTCGAGATATTGGACGCGACCTCTTTTTGTTCGCTCCAACAGTATATGATTTGTGCATAGGGAGTTGCGGTATATTCGGATTCAATTTAGAGATTTCATTTAACAGATCTTCTACAATCACAGAGCATGTGCACCCTGTATCAACCAATGCTGAGATTTCTTTTCCTTCGCATATTATGTTGATCATCGGGCACCTACGTCTGGTTGCGTTGACACTGGTAAACGGCATCCTTTCAGATTCTGAGTATGGTTGCAAACACGTCACAGACTGTATTGTCACCTCTTCTACTTCCTTGATTTCTTGGTTTGTTTCGGGGTGACCACACGAGACAAACCTCATTAGTTTAACCCTCGTCCAGGATCTTTTGAAGTAGATGGTGTTGGATTATCCTTGCCCATTTTCTGCTTTCCCTTTTCTGCGTTGTACAGTTGTGCAGCTGCTTCAGGTTGATAATAAGCCGATTTAGCAACTTTCGACGGAGTAGAAGTGTCTTCATGATCTCCTGATATCTCGTGTTCTTTCCCTTTTCTTCACATTTCCATTTTCCATATTAGTGCCAGAAGTTTGTATGATGGCTGCTGATGAAATGCTTGTCGGTTTTGTTGTATCCTGCTTACCCGACATCTCATAAGTTGCATCATACAGACCTAACTGCGTCACTAACTTTCTGCTGTCATGGGCAGTTGACTTTTTAGCAAATTCTGAATGCCTATTGGAAAATGTCTAATTATAAGGCAAACGGTTTCACTTTCTGGAATCGTGGGAGAGCATAATCTGAAGCCTGCTAGCTTTCCGTAGCGTAGTCTTGCATGCTCTGACCTTTTTTCCAGGTACTACACATAAGCTTCAACCGAAAATTAACCTGGGTTTCGTGATTCCAGTACCTCATGAAGAACTTTTCTTTAAATCCCTCCATTGAAGTCGGTAATGGATCCAGAGTGTCCGCCCAAATTTTCGCATTACTCACTAGCATCTGATAAACCAATCTGACTTTCTTGCTTTCAGGCAGATTATACAATGTAAAAAAATTTTCTACTGCCTTTATGAATGCGCAGGGGTTCTCCTTCCCATGGGCTCCAAAAGTTAAACCTTGCGGTAAGCTAACCATCATAGGATGTGTAGTCATAGGGCCCGCAGGTAAACCATCAATCTTCTCTTGGAGGTCGTTTACCTTAGCTTCTAATTCCCGTTTCCTTGAGTCTAATTGCGACAAAATTTTGTGCTCGTTGTCTACTATTTCTGCCCTTATATCAGAAACGTTTTTGTCGACTTCTGTTTTGACCTTATCAACTTTTGTTTCAAAATTAATATTCAAACGTAACATCTGTTCCTCCAGCTTTTCTTCTAATTCAGTTCTAATTTGAGAGGTCGTATCGGTTAACTTTTGTTCCAATTGTGAAGTTTTGTCTGAAAGATCTCTTGACAACTGTTCCGTCCTATCTTGAAAATTCTTTTCCATCTGTACTATATTTTCAGATAGTTGTTTTGTTTCTAATGAAAGTTGCGAAGTCTTTTCTATTATGGCTTGTTCTAAGTGAACTAGTCTTGCATTAAAACTAGCAGTTAATCTATCTTCCAACTGAGTAGATTGTTCCGCAAATTTTTCATTTAACTGAGCGGATAAACTGTCTTTTAATTGATTAGATTGATCCGCTAATTTATCATTTAATTGACAGGACTGTTCAGCTAATTTATCATTTAATTGACAGGACTGTTCAGCTAATTTATCATTTAATTGACAGGACTGTTCAGCTAATTTATCATTTAATTGAGAAGATAAACTGTCTTTTAATTGATTAGATTGATCCGCTAATTTATCATTTAATTGAGAAGATAAACTGTCTTTTAATTGATTAGATTGATCCGCTAATTTATCATTTAATTGAGAAGATAAACTGTCTTTTAATTCCGAATTCGAGGACCTAAGTTTCTCATCTATCTGAATCATAAACTGCGACATTAATCTTATCATCATATTATTCGCCCTATCAATGTCAATTTCTGATGTCGTTGGATCTTGAGGAGACGCAGATTCAGTTCCCGACGTACCAAGAGTAGCATATTCTTCGGTAGCAACCGGTGATTCTACCTGTTGAACTATTTCCCTGACTGTAGTCTCCCCATCATCCTCATTTGAAGAAAGATCTCCCAAATCCCTAGCTTGGTTGTATTTATCAGCCATTTTATCTAACAAAATGAACCAGTCGTAATTTGAGTTCAAATTGACAAAAAATTAATATTAACTATTCAGTGAGTATTTTACCACCTACAATATCTATAGAAATGCATACCTTTAACAAACACAACACAACCTTGTCAAACATCAAAGATACTAAAAAAACACTGCTGGAACCACCAATAGCTTTGGCTATAGTGTAAATTTCTCAAAATTTCAAGCCAGCCAGTTGGGCGCCATTTATGTGACCGTTCGTGTAGGTCGGCCGTGGGGAAATTTCGTGGGTAATTTGGCTCTTGTTGAAATTTTGAAAAAAAACACAAAGTTGAAAGCCACAAACATTAATATAATTGAATCTCAAAAAAAAAAGAAACACAAATTGCAAAATTACCTAACATGTACAGATAAACAAATGAACAAAGAAAAATACAACACTGAACAGCGTAAAAAAAAAACTTTTTGAGGAAAAATCAACTGCAGAAATTATGAATTTCAAAGTTGGCACAAACTAGCATCGCAGCAACATCTTCTGTGACAAAAATAAATTGAAATCAAACAAATTGAATCAAAGATATCTCTGGGGAGATGAGTACACATAATAGTACATCAGAGGGTAGAGCACAGGCATTTCGGATGACAAAATGCCTCAGCACTTTCTGTTTACAAAAATTGCAATTAACCCTTCCTCAACATACACTGCATTAGCATACATAGTAGTTTCTTGCAAAACAATTCACTTCAATTACAAAGACATATGTTGTGTACAATTAAAATGAATAAACATAGTTTTGAAAACACAGAATATTCAAAAGAAATTGCAAAAAAAACTAAACATGTGTGTTTACACCATAAATGTGAAACATTTATTACAACCTACATCTTTGGTTGAAATTAAAAATAAGTTGTATTTTTACTCAACAGGCATCCAAATTTCAATAAATATTTCAAGATATTTAAGTTCACTTAAATTCAACAGTTCATAGCAAATATACTTTTATAACCTTTTAATTGTTCATAAATAACCCAAATTGTTTCTAACTTGATTTGGATTTTACACTATCATCAAAATGTTCTTTTTGATTTAAAGACAGAAACTGCACTTGTAGTGTATTAACATGACAAGATTCTATCATAAATAAGTGATGTTCTCCCCTTAGAAAGACACACTACTTCAAATATCTTTTGAAAATAGTCCACAATGATTATGGAAATACCAATGGTCGGGTATATCATACATT
Source organism: Acheta domesticus (assembly GCA_031308135.1). Lineage (NCBI taxonomy): Eukaryota > Metazoa > Arthropoda > Insecta > Orthoptera > Gryllidae > Acheta > Acheta domesticus. The sequence goes on along the minus strand of JAHLJT010009515.1, from coordinate 5,958 downwards.
ATGCAAGAGTGTTAATGGCCAAAAAAAATATTAAACAATCTGGCAGTGAACTACAGGAACAACACTTCAACCTGCATTCTACAGTCAATTGCTTCCAAATTCTCATTACTTTTTATAGTATCACATATAAAATTGTTTTGTCTTTAACACCGACCTTATTTCGATGACCGTGGCGTTCGCCACCAGCGCACAACTCACAGCGAACTAATGCGGCTGCCGACGCTCTGTCTTGGGCCTAAGCACGGGTTCTCTCTGTAACCACGTCTTACTCCAAAACCAGATGCCTCCGTCGAACGCGCATCTGCGGTGTGAATATAGCCACCACTGGGCCAAACCTCTTTCTCGCTAACTGGAGCTCGCGGCCCCACACCATCAGCTTCCAAATTCACGCTGCTACCTCACGCTGCCGCTTCTCGAAACATTCTGCGCACTTTCCAGACACCGCCGTTACAACCCCTTCTTTTCCGCGTAGGGGAGGGAACAACTGTCTTCCCCCCGCCACCCTTATCAGCGACCGCTGATAAGGCGACGGGTTACGTAATCGTGCGGCGAAGCACGCAGACAAGGTCTTTCTTATCGCCAAATAGTGACTGAGCGAGCTCAGGATCGCTACAGTATTCCAGTACATTTTTCACTTAATTTGTTCGCCTTCAAAGATAGCCATTTAGATAATTTCCAGTGCATGTTGTAGTAATATGCATATATTTAAATTGCATGTAGATTTTACTTCGCGTGTGGTACTTTAATCACGCAAGTGTTGATACTTATAATTTATTTGCCATATTTTGCCACTACACAAAGAATATACTCACATGGTAGAAATTTCTAACACATCGTAATAAAACAGTAATAGGAAACGATTCCAAAATACGGCTAGAGTTGACAACTTTTACGAAATGTATTGATCTGTAAAGGCACGGACAAAAGCCATACTTATTATTGAAATAGAATTGAAAAAACATGTTCTTCAGTAATTAAGGATAACGTTGAAAAATATGTTCACTTTTCCATTATTTGGTGTTAATATAATAACTCACATACCGATAATAAAACATTTTCTATTTCAAGTTTGAGCATGATTGTTTGATGTATATGTTAAGGCCAAGAAACTAAATATTGCTAAAATTAAGAGTGCCCTGTTAAGTTGCATATTAGCCACGCGATATGGATACAGCTTTCTGAATGACAACGAACGGTTCGTTTCAGCCTCCAGTCGGCTAGCCTTGGCACTAGCAACAGAACGTTGGCAAACGTAAGGTGAGAGTGTGAATGTATGACGTCTTATATGTTTGCAAGAAGTAGTTGGGGATAAAAATGCATTAGAAATTATGCGTTGCACGGGTCCAAGGTTGTTTTATGTAATCGCGAAGGCCAAAGCTTCGTCGCCAACTTGCCGGCAAACTGGCACTCGCAACAACACACCTAGTTTCTCACTATCCTTAGAAGCTTCTTATGAACAGATTCCTTGTTTATTACAAATTATCTGCTATTCTTCAATACTATCATCGTAAACTCACCTATCCAAGTAATCTTGTGCTGGCTAATTTGCATTTCATTTGGCTGAAGTCCGAAGTATGCTTCAAAGCTGTTCCTATTTGAACTGTGTCCACCTATTTTGAGAAATATGTATATTAACAGACTAATTCCTGACTTGTATAAATATTTAATAAGGGTGAATGAAAATAACAGTTCATATATTTTCATTCAAGCCCTTTTTTTAGGTATCGTTAAAATTGTTCGTAAAGAGGAAGCAACTGTCATACTTTATCTCAGTATTTGGGTCATACATACAAATGTTTGCTTGTATTTTGATTTTATATATTGAATTGTATAACACTGTAATGCACGGAGATACTGGCCAATCACTTGCGATTTTTGCTGGTCAGTGTTTGGAAATTCCACGCTCCCTTCTTTGTAGTCTCTGTTTACAAGCGAGAAAGTGGTTGAATCGACATCAGAAACGTCGGTTTGTACGTAAGCTTGTGCGTGTCCAAACATTTCACCTCATAGTTCGATAACAGTAAGAGAGGCGAGTGGTGTTGAAACAACACAGTGCTTCTTGCTCGATCGATGCCAAACACCAGCAACGCACGCAACCTCACTCCTGCAGATGGCGGTCAACGTACACTTGACAGTATTAAGCATTATACGCGTTTGATAAATGATAACCTAAAGTGAAATAATGAAAAATAGATGTAATTAGTGACCCCTATAAGTAAAGCGGGAACTTAATTTTATCGTCGGTAATTTGAATGCAATGGAAGCCGTGGGGTAATTTTTGTCAGTACATCTTTGGTGGTGTACCATAAAATTACTTGTATCTTGAAAGTTATAAAATGGATATATGGAGTTTTTCCCTGACCCACTGTAGGGGAGAGTCCACATGGTACTCTGATAAAAAATTGGAATGTGTCGAAACAAGTTTTACAGTTTAGATAGAAATAATCCATGAAATTTATATATAATTGAATACAATGGGGTTATTTAAAGAAAGAGTAGGCTTCCGCGTCCAGACTCATTAGATTCTTGGATACCGGGGAGATGGTTCCTCCTAGACACAATTGCCAACGTTTCAGCCGTCATACTGTGACATTCCTCACGGCGAAATATGCTTCAAAATGCATTGCTCACTGAGGAAGGTCGCAGATTGACGGCCGAAAAGTTCACAACAGTGTCTAGGGCGCAGCGTCTCCCGAACAACCTACAATCTTAGCTTTTTAATGTTCTAATTGTATTATTTTACAGGTGATTTTAGATTTAGTACATTCCTCTAAAAATTTCTTGAGCAATTAATCAAGCTTCTTTTCTCAATCTTTTATTCCAAGTTCGTTAAAGTCTTATTAATCCAGTGTTATTTGTTCGTTATTATTCGTGTTATGAAAATCTTTTTATTCGCTGGTTCATTTACAGAGATCATCCTAGTCTGTTTTAGTAGTATTCGTAATTAATTATATCGCAGATTTTGATTCTTTACGATTAGGTACATTATTAATATCTTTGAAATTTGTGATGGTACTCCTGCATCAGTCATTTTTTGACGGTACTGATTTACTTATGAATATAGTGAAAATTAGTCCAGTACCCAAATTCTCGATACGTTATTTTTACAGAAATAATTCAACAAACAATGAAATACGATTTCGTATTTTTCAGGTTACAAAAAAATGTTTCGTGAGAAACACGATAATAGAATGGATTAAGAGCATTACACATTTGTAGTACATTTGCAAGCGTTGTTAGACGTCAAAATTAAATCAAAAGATTTTATTTGTGAGACAAAGCACTACTTCCGGGTTCATTTTATATCTGAAAAATAAAAAAACTAGAGTCAAAAGACAATAAAAATAGATACATTATACTATCAAGTTCTCCCCCTTTTGAAATAAATATTTCTTATCTCACACACATTTCAGAATCCCAAGTAAATTGAATACATGCGTCGTTGTCAGGTAGCCAACTGCGCGTGATCTCGTACCTCATCTTTCAAAGCAGGGCGTGCCTCGCGCGCCAGTGGCCGAGTCGCCGCACTGGCTTGTGTGGCTCCGGACCTCAGCTGATGTCACGGCAGTGTCGCTGACAGGAAAATCGTAGGGTTCCTGTTTCGACGGTGTCAGGGTTTTCCACGCGACCTAGATGGCTGGGTCAAATGATTTCCTCTGTCTGGAGGAGAATTCCAGCGGCCAGCTGACCCGATCCGTAGTTTTCCGTTGTTTTTTCTATAAACACCAGGCGAATGCCTAAGTAGTACCCTGACAAATGGGCCACAGTCGATCTTTTCTTTCTCTTCCTTGTGCTATCGTTTTACACACACACGCTTTTTCTTACAGGCGTTACATTCGGGAGCATAGACCTTGTCCATGCTGAGGCTGTGCCCCGCCGGTGGGAGATGGTTGGGGGAAATACACTGAAGTGGACGCGTAGGTTGGCGCCCGATACCACCATTCTGCGGAGAAAGAGCACCGCGATGAAAACATGCACTACTCTTACGGAGCATAGCAGTTGACGCGCACGGAAACCCTAATAAATCAATCAATCGATCGTGTGGGCGCGTGGGGGGGGGCCAGTGATTGCTATCCGCCTTACACGTGAAACGCGGGTTTGCGGGCTGGCACTTCGCGGGCTTGCGTTGCCGCAAGCGTTTGAAGGGGGAGGAGGAGGAGGCAAGCTCAGGCGAGCGGCATGTGGGAGGATGCGCGGCCGGAAATGAAGCACGGCCGCGGCCGGCTGGGGGTGGGGTGGCGTGGGCGGCTCAGCGTGGGGGGGGGAGCGACGGCGGCGGCGGCGCTCCGTGTTAAGTGGTCTTTACGGATCATTTAGCGCCGAATTCGAGGCGCACTCGCGCGCGTTCCTAGCTAATTAAAAGCAACCTCTGATGGGCGGCAGTTGAGACCCCGCATTCCGTCGACGGCGGGCCCCGCCTCCGCCCTCCCCCCCTCCGGCCGCCGCGAGCCGCTCTCTCCGCGTTCCGCGTGCCACTCTCCGCCCCAACACTATCGCGGATTCCCCTCCCCTCTCCGCCCGTTCTGTTCCGACTCTGCCGTGATGGGTTCGCGCGTAGTTTCAGAGGTGGTTGTTTGCTCTCTGGTTGCTTCTTGGCGCATCTGCATGATCAGAAACTGATGGTTTATGTTGAAATACGTGACTTGCTGGAAAGTTTGGCGAGAGGAGGACTTGGTTCAGATAATGCGTTGTCAAATCGCCAATTTCATCGGAGATTAGATTTTGGTTTACACTGTGATAACGTGTTTCAAAATTTCTTGGACTATTTCAAGATTTTGTTTCTTAATTTAATCAATGAAAAGGAAAGTTTCTTGTAAAGTTAAACGACATATAATATTATGTTTGTTGGTAATTATAATGATGGTGTAATTGTAGAAAGAATGTAGAGAAAGTAAAGTAGAGTTAAGGTATCCTTCCACACACAGTTTGTTCCTCAGAATTGCCAGGGTATGACGAAGTTTTGAACTTCTGTACCTGAAAGACGCACAAGACCTTATGAATGAGCGCTCTCACCAACACACTCCAAATAAAACAGTTTAAGAAGGCTGCTTTTGGCCATCGCGGATTTCCCAATCCTGGTCGTTGCGCACCTTGCCGCAATTTTTCCCTACACCTCCACTGGATCTCGCCACCCCGCCACTGCTCCGCCTCCACCAAACCTCCACTAGTGGCGGATCCAGGGAGGGGCTATGGGGGCCATGCCCTCCCATCAAAGAAGCCTAGAGTTTTCGATTATTTATTATCTCTTTATATTTGGCAAAAATATAAAGAGACAATAATTAATAAAATAATTATTGTATATAATTATAATAATTAATAAAATAAATTATTATTATTATCTCTTTTATTGGCAAAATTGATTTAAATTTTTATTTCTTAGAATTATGTAATTTTTTAAAAATATCGTTGTGTTGTATCATATACACACTTTGAAAATCATGTGTAATACAATCATAAATATTTATTACTTAACGAATATCTATGATGGGCCCTTCCAAAATGAACAGCTAAATCCGCCCCTGGCTGCGCAGCCTCCCCGACACTGTGCCGCAGCTCTACTCCGCCACCCCTCTGTCCCACCTTCCTACCGTACCCATTCTCTACTCCACATAACTCTACCCCATTGACCTCCGCCGCCCTCGCCACCTCAGACGCCCCGTTACCCCGTCACCCACGTCCTCCTCAGCACTTCGCCCCCCCCCCTCGCGCTGCTCGCGTGGTCAGCGGATCCCCGCGCCTCCTCTTCTACTCCCTCACCGGCTTCCACCGGGAGAGATTGCTCAGTGCATCGACTGATGTCACTGCAGTGCCTCTGACCAGAAGGTCCTAGGTTCGAGTCCCGACGGCGGCAGGGTTTTCTACACTAGCTTGTCAGCTAGGTCGAATTCACTCGCTGTCTGGAGGAGAATTCTAGCGGCCGGCTGCTCTGATCGGTAGTTTTCCGTGGTTTCTCCGATC
>JAHLJT010009512.1:0-14155 GCA_031308135.1 Acheta domesticus | reverse complement strand
CCATCCACAACGAAACATCCATGTTGCCTTGCATCCATGTTCAAAGTGAAAACGTCCATGTTCAAAATACGTCGACCAAATACCATCGATGTTTTTGGACATGGATGATTTATACTGCGATTTTTCTAACCGTGCCTCTGGCAGGTATCAGCTGTGACGGTTTCATCCGATCGGAAGCTTCGGCGTCACCATAGTGACGTCACTGTAGTGACATATAAGCTCCCGATTGGATGAAATCGTAAACAGCTGATAACTGTCAGAGGCACGGTTAGAAAAATCGCACTATAAAGTATGTTTGGTAATCTCTAACAATGAATTCGTACGCAACAAAATTTAATTTGACAATAGTCGTGCATCTTATTTTGTAATTAAAATTTACTTGAAAACCAAGTTGGAAAAAACTGCTGTCCATATGCGAAATTAGAAGAAAGACGAAAGAAATATCAGGGCATCATGATCATCTCGGGTGAGGAATAACTGTCTCTTCAATGAAAGAAATACAGAACGCGTTCGTGTGGTTTGAAAACCGACAGTGGTACTCTGTTATCATTTCAAGGGTGTATTTTTACTTTTACAAAATTGTTATAATGGGAATTTGTTATCCACGAAAAAAACATCGTCAACGTAAAACCATCGAGCCCAAAACATCGATGTTCAAAAATCATCTGCTTTAATACATCGATGTTTAAAATATCGATATTTTTATAGAAACATCGATGTTTTGAAAACATCGACATCGAAATTTAGCAATCCTTCCGAGCTACGGCTGAAGCTTGTGCATGAAACTTAGTGGAGAGAAATGACGAGCGAAGTTAACTGAAGACGCGATGGCAAAAACATGTTAACATTTCCATTATGAGTTTAGAGAAAAAAAAACAGCTTTAAATTTGTTATTGGAGACGTATTAAGATTGATAAATTTGAAACAGAAATTTGGACCGGTTATTACCAAAATAAAATATGTAAACTCTGTGAGTCAACATATTTAGTACAGGAAAGTTGCTGGAACCTGATAAACCAATTTTGATAATGAGCTAACATGTTCTCACTATGACGTTTGATGCCCGGTGCTGACACAATACAAAGTGAAACATTTCCGACGTAATATAACACCTCACGGTGCTCTATCCAATGATGATAGTGGGTGTGATGCACAGTTCAGTGATGCTCACTATGACGTTTGATACCCGGTGCTGACACTATACAAAGTGAAACATTTCCGACGTAATATAACACCTCACGGTGCTCTATCCAATGATGATGGTGGGTGTGATGCACAGTTGCCGAGGTAGACGGGATAGGGATTCCGCGTTTATGCTATCCGTCTTCCCGGGCAAGTGATTGTCGTGGTTGTGTGACAATGCATTCCGCTTGGTAGATGAGATTAAATGAAGATTGGAGATGAATGATATAGATGGTTTAATGGTACGATGCTTCAGATATGGTATGAAGCCAACCACCCCACAAACTTGTGATGACAACATCCATTGCTTACGAAGTTTATTAACTCCCAGTCTTAATTAGCGTGAAATAGTAAAAGACCAAATATTTTTTTCTGATCGATTAATTTTAAAGACGATAAAGGTGCATCTGCGATAGAGGTTTGTCTACATTTTATTCGCAAAGTGTTATTAATTTTCTAGTATAGAAACGTCATCATTCACAACTTATTTATGAAGCTCAATGAGAAGTTTTCCGCAACGGAGACAGAACATTTAATTTTGTGTTGGCGATTTCGAGCTAATGAATTGAAACGTATGTCGAGAATTTTTACAATGCGTGAAGATAAATTGTTAATTTGTGAATCGTTTATTGCTTATAAAGATATTATTATGTGGAATTGAGCTCTGTTAAATCTCACGTCATGTGCAATATTTCATTACGAACAAATGTATATTAAAATGTTTTGTTTAATTTTCAAACGCATACACACTTGTAAGGATAACGCTCATCGCCTAGCGTTCGTACTTATCGATATTTGCATTCGATAGTTGCTTCAAATATTTTATTTCTTGCTGATTGGTATTATTGGTTGGTAAAAGGAGATTTCACGTACGGAATATTATGGCATCTTTGTTTATTGTGAAGACGGTTTCTGATTCTTGGGATATTTTAAAAGTTTGCAGATTTTGCAGTATCAAAATGGTTTGCTAAAGAAATCTAACTAAAAATATGAAACCTTTAGCAACTGGTGGAATAATCGGAAAAAACACTGAATACCTTTTTCGGAGGTGATCGGAGGGTAATTCACTATTTTAATTGGGTCTAAAGGTCATTGTTTTTTGGAGTTACTATTAAATAGTAAAAAAATGATATTAATTTAGAAATACGAGTGTATTTACCTAGAATATTTGGTTAACGTAGTTATGAAAAAGCTTCGATTCCACGAAGTTAAAAAAAATGCTTCACCAATTCACACTGGAATAAAGTGATATTTGAGCGAATGAAAAAAGGGCGATAAAATCGCCCTTTATTTATGTTTAAAGAAGCCTAAATTATCTTGAATGAAGAATCTTTATATTTCTAATGTTGTTCGAGTAATGTATTTAATTGGCATTATCACGTTTTTTCGTTTATACGAAGAGAAATTAATTTTATCCATTATCGTCGGAATCTAATTTCTAATTTCAATACTTCCATATATGAATATCCAAATATATTTTACAAAAAGTATTGTTTAACGATATTAATGTTTGTTTTCAGATGAGCCCCGGTCTGCAGGCGAGGTCAATAAGGTCAGTACTCCTCTTGCCTAGTTCGCTGTAGAGCGCCACCCGACCATGATGTGTGTCGACTGCTTCTGGGGCGAGAATATCGCATTGTGTTATTCCAGACGACTTAACGAATGCGCTGCCAGAATCCTCGCCCTTCTTCGCGCCGTCTTCCTCCTCCTCCTCTTTTCCTTCGTGCCTCTTCGTCTCTTCAACTTCCGCCCGCGAGACGTTCGAAACCAGAGCTCTGCGGCCTTTTTGCCGCCAACAAGCAATGCGACAGAAGCTCCCCCTCTGCCCCTGTTTCGAATGCAACCCGCCGAGCAGCAAGAGGTCGTATTTTAGTGGCGGTCCGTTTCTTGCGCGAGAGGTCTTGGCGCATGTCCGTTATGCGCGAGGGAACGAGCGTTGGCTTTTGAAGGGAACTGCGTCAACTGGCCGCGCCGGCCGCCCAGAAAGGCGCAAAAAAGGGCACAATATATTTTTGGGAGGAAAATCCTGTCAAATTTACATGATTGAAGTTCATACAAAAAGAACGTGTCCAGTGCTTTCACCAATCATGCTTCCACCTTTCAACTTGTTCACATTTTTGAGGCTAATGTAATGAAGACGACCTACAAACTTAATGATTTTTTTAGACGCTGTTATCTCTCTCGTTCTTCAATGTTTCATTCAAGCATGAGTGAGAAATTCAATATTTTACTTTTAATTTATAATTACTTTGTGCCTATTTTCGCCCAAAACCTTTTTAAAAGTAATAATACTTTAGTCTTCTTAGGAACACTTATAAATACATTCGATGGTCACTTATGCGAGATATTGTGAATATAAATACGTAATAAACCATCGTAATAAAGATCTGCAAACGGATAGTGTTATTACATTCACTTTCTTATAATAACACGTTTAAGCGAATTCTGATAGAAAAAGTTACAATTATGCACCTTGATTTATTTCCTTACGGAAAAATATACACTTATCTATTATGTATTACGTTCATTAATTTTTAAAGTAACTGCATCAAGGTGCTTGACTAGGTGGCTCATTGGTTAGCGAGCTCGCTATCCTTGGCCCAACCCGGGTTCGATTCCCGGCCGGGTAAATTATAACTGCGCTTTCCTTACAAATATCCCAGTTGCTGTGTGACGATGAGGAAAGCCCACTCTAAGAGATTGTAGACCAGTCTATTGGAATGAAGGGATGTCTTCGTGCTAACCACACGCACTCCTTCTCCCATGGCCGAGAGGCTGTGTCACTGCTGGTCGGCCAAGGCCGGTAGCGGGCTGCCGAGCCGTAGGACAGGACAGGCATCGAGGTAATGAAGGAAGGATTTGTACACTTCGCGCGGTTCGTTTCTTATGGCACTTCAGGCATCCGCCTGGAATTTAAACCACGGACACGACAGAGAAGCGCAGCCAGGACCCAGACTTGTCATCTAGGTAGTAGTCCACGAAGTTGTAATGACGAATTTCTTTTTATAGAAGGAAAGATGTAGAGTGTACCATAAACACTGATCTTTGTATTTGTCAACCCAAAGGAAATAAATAATTTAAAAAATAGAAGGAAAAGATGATATTTTCGCCATCTTTGTCTTCAACCTGGACCACAGTGCGGCGACGCGGTGGCTCCTGATTGTTCCGCTGAGGAAATGGGGAATGACGATGTGCGTGCGACGGAAGGAGGAGAGAAGAGTCGGCGAAGAAGAGAAAGTAATGAGAGGAAACGCGAGGAAACCTCTTTGGAGTTTACGGGTCTTTTCAGAAGAACGTCGCTGGCTGGAGCAAAAGTAGGTTTCGTTAATCAAAGAAGAGATGGCGAAATTCTTCGCATGTGTCCTTCTTTGCATTTCAGCTTGATTATTAATTAATTAATTATTACTCAAGTGACAGTATCATTGAAAAGTTAATAATAATAATAATAATAATAATAATAATAATAATAATAATAATAATAATAATTTGTGTAAGAACAAAAGTACAGTTCGCCCCATTATGAATGTAACAGTTCGCAACAGTTCAATTCACAAGGTCACGCAGCGCTCCACCAGCAAACGCGCGCTTGGGGAAGAGAAGGGATCTTAGTATTTGAAGAAACGAAATAGGTTCCTAGTATTCACAAAACTGTTGCAGTGTTTTTCCTGAACTCTGCTTTATAAAATGAAAACCTTTTGAACGTTCTCTTTACGTTTTTGAAGAGTATTCCCGCTCCTTAGTCTGAATTTTCAGAAACGATAAAAGTTCAGTATTATGCTTTCTTACCTCTTTAAAACAATGCTTTAAAAAATGCGAAATGCTCGTACAGTTATTATTAATACGATATAGTTTTTTTTATTTCATGTTATAAATTACTTTCACCGAGTTGTACTCCATTGCAATTGAATAAATCGTATCTTCAAGTGAAACGTCGAGCCGAATTGAATTTGCGAAAGGGCTCCCACGTTAGTGGATTTCACCACATTACGTTTTGGAGGGTACCACCGCTCCTTGGTCTGAGTTTTCAGAAACGATAAAAGTTCAGTATGATGCTTTCTTACCTTTAAAACAATGTTTTAAAAAATGCGGAATACTCGTACGCATCCAACGAGTTATTATTACTACGATATTGTTGTTTTTATTTGATGTGGAGTAGCGAGTTGTACTCGATTGCAATTGGATAAATCGTGTCTGGAAGCGAAAACGTGGAGCCGAATGGAGTTTGCGGAGGGGCTCCCACGTGAGTGGATTTGCAGCGCGGGAAGGGGGAGGGAGCAGGCGGGGAAGCCGGGTGCGGCGTCGAGCCCGTCCTCGCGCCCTCCCCGCTCCCGCCCCTCCCCCCGCTCCCCCCCCCGCTCGCCGGCAAATTGCTGCAGGAGATGAGGATCGGCTGCGGGGTGCGTCGTGCGATTGCCGAAGGGCGAATGTGATTAACGAAGAGAAGGCGAGCAGCCGCGTGCTCTTGTACGAGAAGTAGTAATAGTAGTAGCTGTACGGGAAGTAGGTCGCAGTACATCGTGAAGCGGTACATCCTCAGTACATCCTGAAGAGGTAGTATTGTGTACGGAAAGTAAGTTGATCTCAGTATGTCCTGAAGATTGCCAGATTACTAAAATAATAGAAATCGTTCGAGCAGCAGCGTGCTCGTGTGCGGGAAGTGGTACTATTCCTGGGGAGGTGTGCAAGCGCCCACCCATAGGTCAGGTTTCGCGATGGTTTTTTGTTTGATGACTTTTTGTTTAACGTTAAAACAGTTAAAACTTTATGAAACTTATTGGGGAGTAATTAAATCTGTGTAGGTTTTCTGGAGCTCCCGAGTCTCTATTCCAGCTCTTGTAGAGAAAGAAGGTGAATTAATAATAAAGGTGCCAACGAGCGTATTGGCATATTTGGATGATGTATTCGCTACCGTGTAATAGAAATGCATCAGAAAATGATCTACAGGTGTTGGTTTTTATCTCGCATCGTGCCCACAAGAAGTAATAGACTCACCACTGAGACAATCAGGATCACGAGTTTTTGATATTACCGCGTACAAAATAACGAGATTATCCACATGTTACCCTAACATACAAAATTGCATGTCGACTCCTGTCGCCTTGGTGCGTTTGCAACGCCTTTGCGGTACATATGTACAATCCTAAGCATGTTGAGCAAGAAGTTCATACACATCTTTTGGAAACACTGAAATTCTCACACAGTATTTAATGTACCATGTTAAAATGTCCACCAATGTGGCCAATCTGTAAAAAAATATGAGACTGCTCTCGAAGTAGGAACGAGCTTCCAAATGAACTTCAAAATGGAGTCTTCACAATCGGTAACAAATTAGGCGATTTTCACACATTATTATATACACAGTACATATACAAAAATGAAGAATGCAAAGCGAACAGTCTTTAATTGGAATATCTAATTCACAACGTGAACAATATTCAATGCATTCGATAGGGAAGTCAACTCTCGTTTCTGCTGCCCGAGGAACTAAAGTTGGCCCTAAATGGTGTGCCTCATTTTAACAGTGAATGTTAAGACACCCGGGATTGCGGCCCCAAGACGAATAAGAATAGGTAATGCTCGCCGTGCTCTTCTAGAAGTTCAAAATCTTCTGAAACAATGAGATGAACATAACAGTCCTGGGAAGACAATCAAGGGGGATCTTAAGGTTGGAGACCAAACGTAAACATCAGCTTCGGCGTCGTAAATGCGTGTTGTTAGCGGCGAATGAGATTTTTCACGTCTTCCGATTCTTAAAGTACAAAAACTCGTTTCGTTCAATGTTGAACCTATGTTGATTGTCCAGACACCAGCAAGGGACCTCTTAAACCTTTAGTCAACTCAATAAAACAAAGAAAACTGGGCAAAACAACAAATTTCTAAATTTTATATGGTAGTAGTATGTTAAAGACAATCCAGCCTTAAATTTTGTTTTTTGAACAGAATTATTTTATTGACTAAAATTTTCCAAAAATGCAAAGTTTTCCGATATACTGTACCCGCATCATCAGGTAAGGAAGAAAAATCACATCGTTATTATTGCATTTACTATTTCGGAAATGAGCAGCAAATTTGAAAGTTAATGTCCTCAGATTAATTTTAATATTAATGTACGTAACGGTTACTAATAAACAACAACTAATTAAAATATTAATGGTAAGATTCCGAAACAAAAACAGAAAATGTGAACAATCTTCCTTATTTTGATGTCTGCAAAACCATAGATCAGACTAAATCAGCGGTTCCCAATGGGGTCGATATAGACCCCTTGGGGGGTGGGTCGATGAAATTTTGAAGGGGTCAATGGTGATGAAGGAGTTGATTGGGATGTCAACAGCCGAAAATAAACCGATGCTTGATCAGTATAATCAAGATTCTACTGGTTACAAAAAATATTAATGAACTTAATGGTTGTCTCATATAAAGCAACAAAACACAATGATTAAATACCAATTCACTTGTCTTCTTTCGAATCCATTATTCAACCATAGAGATAGGATGTTCAGAAAATTCAAGAAATTCACATCTACACTCCATCGGGCAAAAAGCTATTCTCCACAATACGCACGGGAAAATGTTGAGGCCAGTTCTTAAAATACTCTCATCATTTTGTAACCATTGCATTACAATGAAGAGAAACAGCTTGTCAAGCGCAAGTCTTCGATTATTCATAATCGATGAATGTGAAAGAATATTGTTGCAGGAAATAGTTTTCTTTAAAATATGTATGTGCAATTGTATGTGTCATGATTATGGATGCTCAGTGTTATGGAGAAAACGTAAAGGGGTAGATGGAATGAGCAATTCTGTTACAAGGGGTCGATTAATGAAGAAGGTTGGGAATCCTTGGACTAAATGCATGTTGAAAGAATGAATCTAATATTAGCGATACCACTGTCATATAAAATATATATTACATAGACAATCATTCTTTAGTTTTCAATTAACACATTTTTGGGTCAGCTTAACTATTTTCTAAAGCTGACGTATGTGAAATAAGTAAAACATAATGGCAATATTCAGCAAAAACAAAAGAATGTAATTTTGAAAAGATCAGGTCCTTTGATTTTACGGCAGACATTAACAAAATGTAATTTGTTGCGTCATGAATGACAATTGTTTATTAAGACTTGTTGTAACTTTGACATTTTTCACAGTTCAAAGTTTGGAAAGGCATTGGCATTCATCTTGAGGATCTAATAAAAAGAAAAATAATACAAAAATTCTTTGATATAAATAACACAATTGCTCTATAACTTTTCAATTTATTTTGAACTTGGTGAGGGAAAAATGCAGGGCCACTGTTTGAGCGTGTGACCCGCTCGGGTCTCCGCGGCTTGGCTGTCGGGGCACGGTGTGGCGGCGCGGGCCTGGAGCGCCTGTGAATTGGAGCCCGGGGCTGGGCGGTGGGGGGCGGGGCGGGGGAGAGGATGCGGCGGCGGCGGCAGCTTCGTGGCTTCGTGGCTTCGCAATATCGCAGGAGCCCGGGTCAATTTGTGAGGCAGGCGAGACACGGCTTGCCGGATTATTGCGCGATATCGGGAGCGGGTTTGCGACGCGGCCGTGGAGGTGGCCCGGCTGCTGCTGCCCCAGCCCCGGCCTCAGCCCCGGCCGCGAAGCCGACAGCCACTCGCGTTTGGCGACAATGCGCCGAGGAAGGTGGGCCGCCCCCGCAGGCAGGGGAGACACACAACTCGTGGCTGCCGCAGCAAAAATGCTACTGAACGGAAGCACACGGAACGGCTTTCCAAACGGAGCACGCGCACTGCTCAACGAAAGCAAATAAAATACAGGAATCCCTCAACATTTGCGAGAGTTTGGTTCCCAAAAAAACCTCGCGAATGTTAAGTGTATCTTTTAATGAAGAAAGGTGGTTAGGTTCTTGGATATCGAGAAACTGTTTAAAGAAGAAAGAAAAAAATCTGACAATCAATTACAATACAACTGATTAAGCGCTTCTACAAACAGAATTCACAATTAACATTCCAAAATGAAGAAATAAAATAATGTTTGAAACTTATTTCGAAGTTGAAAATGATTGGACATAGGATTTGCTAATTTTTTTGTCTCAGCACCTTTTTCGCTCTTCTAATATCCAAATGTGCAAGAGTTCCTGCTTCTATTCTCTCTTAAATTTCGAAGTTATTTCTATGTTTGGAACATATTCGAATGCCAGAGCTTGTTGATTTTAGAACGCCATCAACAGTTTCGACATTGAAGTTGACATTGTTTTAGATATGACTTTTATTCAACATACTTAATGATTAATGCACATACAACGAGAACATTAATACATCATTAAATAAAAATAAGATAAATTGTGCAATTGTATTTATTTGGTTGGTATAATTAAATTTTTCAAGCGGGCCGAGGGCCTCACAAACAGATCCGGCGGGCCGCTAGTTAGGATGGCCCTGGTATATACGAATACACAGTATAACAGTTCTGTATATAGCTAGAGTATTAAAAATATTCACGGGTTGCTTAACACAACCCGTGAATGAGAAATCTTTAATGGTGGGTCACCTCTACTTTTCCCTCGGTGGGAGCTCATTGGTCAGGCATGCTTGCTTTCCATGACGCGACCCTGGGTTCGATTCCCGGTCGGACAAGATTATCCTTGAAATAGCGTTTTCCTTGACATGTTGCAGTATGTGTTGCTGTGTGACGATGAAAAAACTCACTTCTCAGGTTGAGAATACCAGAATACGGCCTAGGGCTGTCTACGTGCTAACCCACGTGCCCCCTTAACCCATGGCTGCGAGGCCGGGACGCTGCTGGTAGGCCTTGGACCGTAATGGGCTTTGGCGCCAAGTACAAACAGACCTGTAGTTTGGGTCTTTGCTCTCACATGAAGTCCGATGTGTTGTAAGAAACGTCATATTGAGTTTATAAATTCAGTCTACACGCGCATTATGAGAATAGGTGAAATTACACAAATATTTACATTTCGCAGTCATAATCGAAACCATTTCACTGTTTTTGGATTTTAATACCTAGGTATCAAACAAAACCATGATACCAACGTATATCTCGGGAGGTTGCATAATTTTCTTTCCGTTTCTGCCCGCACTGAAAATAGGTAATATAGGCAAGGAGGTGATTAAAGAATACTTAAACGACTTTACCAGGCCGATATCATTCGTTTGGGGAAAAATATGGCTGCTTTAAACTGTGTTTATCAATACGATGAGATTAATCAACAGAAGGTAAGGTGCCTGGAGATGGGTAAAAGCATCTATCTCTTTCAAGAAAACGTACCTACGCCAATACGTAGGTAAATATCACAAAATTGTATAATACATTATCTAAAAATGTTTCATTTTGCTTAGAATTCTCGATATTGAGTTACTCGTGGTTATTCGTTGCATAGTGGATGAAGTGTGTGCCCATTGTTTTGGCCAGAACAAACATGCCTTTAGTCACGACAAACATAAATTTTAAATGACTACGTAACATTTAACGGAAGAATAAACATAATTGCGGGCTACCCTTGACAAAATACTAATGTTACATGTCCGCCCAAGTTGGTCCAGACATGTCAATTTTTTTCTACGAATTTGTAAATCAATGGCTAGGTTATATCCTGATTTGTATTGCTAGACTAGCGTAGAACATTTTTGTGCTCAACGTTGTGAAAAGATTTACTGGGTTGCAACATATCCTGAGCATTGTTTTGCTCAAAATTCTGAAAAGATTTACTGGGTTGCAAGATATCCAATACGGCGAATCTACAATAACGACCTGCCTGTAGACACGACAATTATAAATATCAAATTACTAGATTCCATTTAAACAAAGAATAGAAATAATTGCAGGCCACCCTCCACAAAATAGTAATGTTATATGTCCGCATGAGGTGGTCCAGAATTATGTCAATTCTTTTTCTACGAATTTGTAAATGAATGGTTAGATTATATCCTGATTTGTATTGCTAGACTAACGTTCAGGATTTTTGTGCTCAAAGTTGTGAAAAGATTTACTGGGTTGCAACATATCCAATACGGCGCTTCTCCAATTAGCGGAACAATCGTAAAGCAAAGCGCTCGGAATGAGTGGTGGGCGGGTAAGGAGCGCCTCGGCGCTGAGTTACAGCGCGGGAGCGACCGCGGAGCGCTGCCCAGCACTCCGTGGAATTGGTTTACACGCGCTGCTTTGGCGCTCCACGCCGCGACACCCGTTCGACCTCATTTGCTTGGAGGGGCCGCTCCAAAAGAAACACAAGTCCCCGTGGCTGTGTACAGGGAGAGGTGGCTCAGTGCATCAACTGATGGCACTGCAGTCCCTCTGACCGGGAGGTCCTGCGCGTCCACTGCCGACGGCGGCGGCAGGATTTTCGACACTAGCTTGTCAGCTAGGTCGAATTCTATGGCTGTCCAGTCTATGGCTGGAGGAGAATTGTAGCGCTCGGCTGCTCTGATCGGACGTTTTCCACGGTTTTTCCACATCAACTTTAGGCGAATGCCGGAGCAGTACCCTAAAAAACGGGTCACCTGGCCCGTTTGTTAGGGTACTGGCCCGACATTCGCCTGGTGCTGATCCGAGAAACCACGGAAAAGTACCGATCAGAGCAGCCGGCCTCTAGAATTTCCCTCCAGACAGCGACTGAATTCGACCTAGCTGACACGCTAGTGTCGAAAATCCATCCGCCGTCAGGACTCGCACCTAGGACCTCCCGGTCAGAGGGACTGCTGAAATGAATGGATGAACCCCGTCGCCGCTTGGAAGGCAACAATAGTGGCCTGGCCGCAGCCGGGTGGGTGCGTTTGGACCAGGGCGCGGCGGTGGCCGCCGTCGGTGATGCCTGAATTGGCGACGTCGGCGGCGGCGGCGGCTGCGGAGGCGGCAGGGCGGGCGGCGACGCGACGGAGGCCCCGCGCCAAGAGCCTCCGCCAGACGATGATAAACGACGCACAAGACAACAGGCCGCAACCCGGGCGCCGCGCCGTTAACAAGCCGCGCCGCCCCCACCGCCGCCACCACCGCCGCCACCACCGCCCTCACCGCCGCCCCCGCCGTCGCCCCCGCCGCCCGCCCCCGCCGCCACCGCCCCCGCGGACCGTGCGAGGAGTCGGGATCCCGTCACCGCCTTCCCCACCACTAAGATCAACGCTTGATTATTGTTTTAAATGTGATCATCAGTACCTGACTCGTCTCCTTACCGCCATGAACATCATTATCCTCAACCACCCACTAAGAGAGATGGCTCAGTGCATTAACTGATGTCACTGCAGTACCTCTGGCCGAGAGGTCCTAGGTTCCACTCCCGACGGCGGCAGGATTTTCGATACTGGCTTGTCAGCTAGGCCGGATTCAGTCGCTGTCTGGAGGAGAATTCTAGTGGCCGGTTGGGACCTTAGAACTTGTCCCGGCCGGGGGCGGTGCCCGGGTGGGAGATACCTGGTTGAAGGAAATCTACCACACATACCGGGTGACCGGTCGGGAGCATAGAGCTTGTCCCGGCTGGGGCGGTGTCCCGCTGGTCGGAGATACCTGGTTGGTGGATACCCAGCTAGTCCACGGAAGGTCGGCGCCGGATCTCGACATCCAGCGGGGAAAATCACAGCCACCTCCCGATGGAAAACATACACTACACTTACAGGACGTTTGACCTCTGTAGTTGACGCGGAATCGCCCGGAATGGCTAACAATCAATCAATCAATCAATCTCCACCTCCGCCGCGGACCGCGCGACGAGGTCGCGATCCCGTCACCGTTCTCTCCACTACGAAAATTGATGCTCAATTCTTGTTTTAAATGTGATCCTCAGTACCTAACTCATCTCCTTACCGCTATCGACATCACCATTATCTCAACCCCCGCGAGCACCTCACGATTCACCTCACTAGAACCTCACGATTACCCCCGACGATTACATCAATCGGCGACCCTCAACTTTCTGGTCACCCGCAGCCAGCCTCACGATCACATCACCAACGAACTTCAGAATCATCATGAACCTTACTATCACCATCAATCTAGCAATCCCCAACAACCTCGCTATCATTAGCAATTTCACCACTGCCACTACCATAACCACCACTACCACGACCTCCACTACCACTATCACTACCACGACCACGACCACCACTACTACCACTACCACTACAAACATCACCACCACTACCATTACCACTACCACCACCACTACCACTACCACCACCACTACCACCGCCACCATCACCACCGCCACCATCACCACCTCTACCTCCATCACCACCGCTACCACCTTCACCACCGCTACCACCATCACCACCGCTCCCACCATCACCACCGTTCCCACCATCACCACCGCTCCCACCATCACCACCGTTCCCACCATCACCACCGCTCCCACCATCACCACCGCTCCCACCATCACCACCGCTCCCACCATCACCACCGCTCCCACCATCACCACCGCTCCCACCATCACCACCGCTCCCACCATCACCACCGCTCCCACCATCACCACCGCTCCCACCATCACCACCGCTCCCACCATCACCACCGCTCCCACCATCACCACCGCTCCCACCATCACCACCGCTCCCACCATCACCACCGCTCCCACCATCACCACCGCTCCCACCATCACCACCGCCACCACCATCACCATGATCATGAATATAACCACTGTACCATCGCAACGTACACATCCTCCACCTGGTTCGCCCGATATCTCGACATTTGCATCATCCCCTTGGACGCCTGAGCCGCCTCCACCGGTTGGAAGTTGTCGCCCCCGCCTCCGAATGGCAGCCGCCTCCGCGACGCAGACGACCCCGACATTCCCGGCACCTCGAGCCAAGTCAGCCTCGCAGCGCGTGGGGTGGTCCGCGACTTATTATTGTCCTGCGAGTAACTGCACGACGGCCGCCGAGCTGCCTCTGATGCTGCCGATGGAAAGCCATCGCAGACTGCACGCGTCTCCACTCTGAGCTATTGCTTATTTGCGCGCGTTAATAGAATTAACATTTATATTGCGCAATTCGTA
>JAHLJT010009510.1:0-28413 GCA_031308135.1 Acheta domesticus | reverse complement strand
TCCACAAATACTCATATTTTCGAAAAATTCAACATGGCCTTTTTTGAAGATCCGTTTTTTTATGAACACATAGCTGGTACCCCGCGCGTTGCTGCCACAGAAGAAATAATTGAGGAATATTCCTCTCCCCCCTCTCTCACTCCCCCTGTCTTTTTCCTCGCTCTCTCTTTTCCATTTTTCTCTTTTTTTCCATCTGTGTCTCTTCTTCCCCTCCGTGTCTCTTCTTCCCCTCTGTTGCCTCTTCTTTTTCTCTGTATCTCTTTTCCCCACTCTCTGACTCTCTTTGTCCCTCTCTTCATTTCTCTCTCTTTATTTTCCCCCATCTACTTCCCCCTCTCTCTATTTTCTTTCTATTTCACTATTTCCCTCTCTTTCTGTATTTCCTTCTCTTCTCTCTCTATTTTCCCTCTAGCTCAGGGGTCCTCAAATTTTTTAAACTGGGGGCCAGTTCACTGTCCCTCAAGCCGTCGGGGGGCCGGATAATGGACCTGTCAAAACGTCTGAGGGCCATTTCTAACACTACTATCGCTTCAGGCAATGACAGGCCTACCGATAACATACAGTGACAATGCGAGCAGATCCCAAACTTCCTCAGATTGCGCTGGCCAAATGTACAGCGTAGTGAAGAGGATAACGCAATCATCGATATTGCTTTATTAAAACAATTTTTAAAAAAATACCGATGTTTTGGCAACAAAATATCGATGTGAAGAAAACATCGAAAGCAAAATATCTATGTTTCTGTTGAAAACATCGTTGTTTTAAAACCATAGATTTTTTTGCCATCCCTAGACACCCTAACACATAATAAAAAATGTGCGGATTTTAAGAAAAAAATTCTTTAACCATAAAATTCTGAAAAAGCTGACCCTTCAAAAGATGGCAGACGGAGACGACGTGCGCGCGCATCTCAACCGTTTCTTCGACTCGGTGGACAAGCTGAACGAGATGGACGTCGAGATAAATGAGGATCTATTAACGATTCTGCTTTTGTACAGTTTACCCGCGAGTTTCGGAACTTTCGCTGTGCCATTGAGTCGCGTGACGAATTGCCCACACCGGAGGCTCTCCGAGTCAAAATTGTCGAGGAGAGCGACGCGCGAAAAGGTGAGATGAGAAACGCGTCGTCAAGTGCTTTGTTCGTCAAGAAGGGCGGCAACTGGTCCGGTCAGAGCAGCAAGTCGGAAGCGCACAAAAGTGACCGCGAGAACGCAAGTTCGAGAAGGACATTCGATGCTTCAAATGCAACAAATTGGGACATAAAGCCAACGTGTGTCGAAGCAAGAGCAAGACGGAAAGTGCGGGTCGCGTGGACGAGTACGACGTTTGTTTGAACGTTTTCGGGCAACGCGCAAGTAAATCCAAACTAAAGTGGTGCTTGGACAGTGGCGCCACCACCCATCTGTGCAACGAACTCGAACGTTTTCTGCGAGATCGACGACTCCAAGCAAAGCAAGATCAACCTCGCGAACAGTTCGACGGCGGAAACAGTCGGCGAAGGGAAGTTGCATTTCGTCGCGAGTGTGCGTGGTGATGATAGAAGTGTTACCCTGAGTAATGCGTTGTATGTTCCGGATTTGAGATCAAACCTTTTATCTGTGGGAAAGATCACCGATCGTGGACTGACCGTATGTTTCCGAAAGGATGGCGCGACCATCGAAGATTCAAATAAGAACGTTGTGTTGACAGCAGTGAGAAGTGATGACCTGTACTACATACGCGAGGCCGAGCCAGTTCATGGGCATGCGCCGTCGCGTCAAGGAAACCGGCAGGGGTTGCCCTTAGCGAACTTCACAGGCGGCTAGGGCATGTCAACACGCGTGACATCGTGAATGCTGTTCGAGACGGAGTCATCAGCGGAGTGGACCTGATAGACGCAACTGAGACCTTTGACTGCAAGATCTGCCTGCGAGGCAAGATGACGAGGGCATCGTTCCCGAAGGAGTCCGGTCGCAAATCGAAGATTCTCGAGATCGTACACACGGATGTGTGTGGGCCGATGAAGAAGGAGTCTCTAGCGGGAGCGAAATACTTCGTGGAATTCATCGACGATCACAGCAGGTGGTGTGAGGTGAGATTCTTGAAGTCGAAGGCGGAAGTGACCAGAGCTACGATGGAGTACATCGCCCTCGTTGAGAATCAAAGGAACGCCAGAGTAAAATGCCTGCAATCAGACAACGGGCGCGAGTTCACAAATAGCGAACTCGAGGACTACCTGAAGGAACGAGGGATCAAGCGACGGCTAACTGCTCCGCACAACCCTGAACAAAACGGAGTGGCGGAAAGGAAGAACCGTACTCTGAATGACATGGCCAGATGCATGTTGATGGAGTCAAATCTCCCCAACACATTCTGGGCCGAAGCAGTCAACACTGCCAACTACATTCGGAACCGCATGCCCACAAAGAGTCTGAACGGTCGCACACCATACGAATCTTGGACAGGCAAAATTCCAAATGTTTCCGACTTCAGGGCATTCGAAAGCCAAGTCATTTACCTCGACAGGAATCCAGGGCATGGAAAATACAGTCCTCGAGGTCAAGAAGGAATTTTCCTAGGCTACGCCGAGGAGTCTAAGGCGTACCGAGTTTGGTCAGTCGACAAGCACCGAGTACTGATCACTCGAGATGTGAAGTTCGTGGATGGTTACAATCCTCAGGATGATGAGCAACGAGCTGAAGCAATCGTGCCGTCTCGAGATGTGGAATTCGAGGCCCCTCGACTTTTGGAAATCGACCCTGTTTCGGAAACTCGTGTGGGAGGCAGGGAGGAGAGCATCGCCTCTGAAGAAGAGTTCCGTGGGTTCGATGTTGCAGATGAAGATTTGTTTCGGAGCAGTGCCGGTGCCAGCAGAGACGAAGACTACGTCGGCGGAGACGACGGAGATGAAGACTCGAACCAACCCCCCGATCTTCGTAGAGCTGCGGGTCGACCAAGAATCGTCAGGTCTGGTTCAAGGGGAAGACCTAGAAAACTCTACAACACTGTTCCGAGCTCTGCAGCAGCGAACATCGTGGCCGAGCAATGTCTGCTTACCGAGGTGACCATGAATGACGCGCTGAGTGGACCAGAGGCCGACGAGTGGCGTGAAGCGATCGCAGACGAGATGAGGTCCATCTTGAAGAACGAGACCTGGACACTCGTCGATCGACCTGAAGGACACAAGGGATTGGGATGTCGCTTCGTCCTCAGAAATAAGTTTCAGGCCGATGGAACTTTTGACAAGAAGAAGGCTCGACTAGTTGCCCAGGGTTTCAGCCAGAAACCAGGGATCCATTTCTCGGAGACCTTCGCTCCAGTGTCCAGAGTCAGTTCCATTCGTCTTCTGGCGTCACTTGCGGCTCGGTACAATATGAAAATCAGGCAGTTCGATGTGGAGAGTGCCTACCTCAACGGACACCTCGAAGAGGAGATCCTCATGGAGCCATCGAAGAATCTGGAGGAAGTTCTACGGTGCATTATCAGCAACGGTCAACATGACGACGTCAGTCGGAAGGCAAAAGGATGCTGAAGGGTGTGCAGGAGGGGGACAAGGTCTGTCTATTGAAGAAGTCTCTCTACGGCTTACGCCAGGCCGGGAGGAGCTGGTATACAACCCTTAACGAAGCCTTGAAGAGACTCGGCGCCACTCCCTCAAACTCTGATCCATGTCTGTTCTACATGGGATCTGGCAAGGACGTGACTCTGATTGCGACGTGCGTCGATGACATATTGGTCGCGGGGCGCGATGAGAAGAAGATCGCCCACATCAAGGAAGGACTGTAAAGGAGTTTCCAAATCAAGGACCTTGGTGAGGTGAGACACTGCCTCGGGATCGAATTTGGACGCAGAGGGCGCAATGTAACAATGCACCAGAGAGGTTACATTCACGAATTGTTATCGAGGTTTGGAATGTCAGATTGCAACCCTGTGGCCACCCCTACTGACCCAGGTTCGGTGTTGACGAAGACGGACGATCAGTCACCTGAAGATCGGAAACTTCCCTACCGTGAATTGGTTGGAGCCCTCGCGTATTTGGCGACGACCACACGTCCTGACATTGCATTCGCTATAAGCCGCCTAGGGCAATACAATAATTGCTTCGGAGGTGAACACTGGAAGGCAGCTAAGCGAGTCTTACGTTATTTGAAGGGGACCATCGAAGTGGGACTGACCTACGGCACCAGCTCCAAGCCGCTCGAAGGATACACAGATGCTGATTGGGGCAGTTGCTCTGAAGGCAGAAGATCCTATACTGGATACGTATTCAATCTTGGGGGATCTCCAATCTCCTGGGATTCGAGGAAGCAGCGGACGGTCGCCTTATCCACGACCGAAGCTGAGTACATGGCTCTTTCCGAGGGAGTGAAGGAGGCCATCTACTTGCAGCGGTTGCTACGAGAGCTGGGACTCATCGACCTCAGCCAGCTGAAGATATCATGCGACAGCATGAGTGCTGTGAAGTTGGCGGGGAACTCGATGCTCCATTCGAGGAGCAAGCATATCGACATTCGCCACCATTTTCTAAGAGACGCGCTGAAGGAGAAGCAGTTCGAGCTCCTTCACGTGCCGACAGAAGACCAGGTCGCCGACTTCCTCACGAAGTGTTTGCCGCGGCGGAAGCACGAAAGGTGTTTGGCCCTCGCCGGGTCTGGACTCGCGGACAACCTGCGACTCGAGGGGAAGTGTTGGACTTGCGCGATGCGAGTAGCAGTTGTCGCGCTTGTGTCGCCATCTGCCGCTTCTTCCGTTCTCCCTGCCCCGGCCTGTGCGCGCCCCGCCAGTCTGCCCGCGTCGGTCGCTCGCGAAGTGAGCTGTGTGCTGCCCTTCGCCCTTTGTGTAATCCTAACAGAAACCTTTGTTTTAAGAAACCAAAAAAGACACCTACCACAAATAATGAAATCAAATACAAGCAACATCAGGTGAAGATAAAAAAGTAAAGTGATTGCCGAAAGGGATTCCCATTATTTTCTCACTGAGAAGGCTTATGCTACTAAGAGAACCAATAAAGAAATCACAAAAGTCAATCCACTGAATAAAGTATTTGCGTTTGACCTTCAACAGTGCTTACATACTCCCTGCTTAAGTACTTCAGTTGCCTTTTATAAGTGTCAAGAGTGGAGCTTTAATTTAACTATTCGTGATTCAAGTAATGAAAAAGCTGCCTGTTTCATGTGGGATGAGACAATTTCAGGGAGAAATGCTAATCAAATAACTTTTATAACATGCCTTTATAGACATTTAAAAAATTTTCCCACCAGATGTCAATGAGGTAACATACTATTCTGACCAATATGCTGGCCAGAACAAAAATAATATTATTGCACTCATGTTTTTGTACATCCTAAATTACAATATCTCTGGAATCAATAAAATAAACCATAAATTCTTGATCAGTGGTTACACTCATATGGAATGTGATAGTGACCATGCAGTCATTGAGAGACCAAAGAGAAATACTGTAAAGA
Organism: Acheta domesticus; assembly: GCA_031308135.1. Lineage (NCBI taxonomy): Eukaryota > Metazoa > Arthropoda > Insecta > Orthoptera > Gryllidae > Acheta > Acheta domesticus. The sequence goes on along the minus strand of JAHLJT010009510.1, from coordinate 22,966 downwards.
AATTTAACCACCTAAATGACGGATGTAGTTGATGAGAATATCAAAGACATAAACCCTTTTGAAGTAATTCAAATGGTAACAAAAGATTTTTTTTGATTTCAGTTCTCTGGCAAAAAACGGAGGTCCTTTTCAAATTAAAAATGTTGACGAGACTGGGCAAAAATTTCTTTGGGCTCCAATTCACTGGCTTCAGTTTAGAAAATCACATGAACGATTGTATTCTAAACAGTGATTTTTTAAACGTGAGTGAGTGACATTTTAAACATGATTTAGACAGTTGTGAACAATTTAGTAATGTTCATTTTAAAAGAAAGGGAAGACACTCGAATTTTAAAGAAATGCTTCTTCTGAATGGTGAATCTGTCGCATTGAGCAAAGCCAAAAAAAAGATCTGATCAATTTACTTGCTCTTATTGACAGCTCCTTTCATAATTTTTACAAATCATTAAAAACTGACACTTCACAACCAACTGACCCAGATTTGCAGGAAATCAATCCAGATGAGGATAATTAAACTTTATTTTGCGGCAAATTGAATATTTTCTAAAAACATTTTTATGAGTGTATTTTCAATTGTGTGTTTTCAAAAAAAATTATTTATTTTGTAAAACTTGTATGTTTTTTCAATTTATTTAATTCCTTTAATTGTTAGTTGTAAATTGTATGCTTAATATTAACAAAAATTCATTATCTGAAACTTTCTTTTTTATTTTTATTCCAACATTACCAATCCCAATACATCAAGAATGATAAGTAGACAGGTAAAAATTGATAAGTCAATGGTACAAAATAAGGTAATTCACATAACCATACAAATATAAACAAATTGATACATTGTGGGTGTCATTGTAAAATACAGTGGAAATTACAATTTTTGAATTTCAAGTAGAATTTCTGTTAACCAATTTTTCAAGAACTGTTGAACTTTAGAAGTGGTCTCCTGCAAATTCACTGTTTAAGACTTACCAAGTTTTTCCCTGTGACCATCAATATTTGTGGGGAATTTAAGCTACAAAACAGAAAAGAAATATTACAAACTTTGTAGAAAATACATGAAACATATTTTGGTTTAAACTGGGTGATTAAAATAAGGTGTGGGCTTCTGAGGTGGTATGCAAAACTTGTGTGGAGTGTGTCCATCAGTGGAAAGCTGAAGAGTTTAAAATTTGGTGTACTGATGGTATGGAGAGAGCCCTAAAATCATGATGATTATAATTTTTGTTCTGTAAACGTTAAAGCCTTCAATCATAACAAGAAAAAGAACAGGGAGTATTGTGATTTGAAATCAGCAAAGCGACTTGTGCCACATGGGTCTGATGTTCACCACTCTCACTGGAAGTTATGTGTCTGATAGTAAGGATATACAGATTCTGAGGTGCAATTCAAGAGTTAGCAGTGGCAGTGAATACAAAGGAGTGTTGTTACAAAGAGCACTTCTCCCCAAAATTAGCTCAGTGGTTTAATATGTGACCTTAGTTTTGCCAAACAAAGCAGCTGAACTTTTAGCATCCCGACTAAAAAAAAGAAATGTCTGACACTGGAAGCGCAAATAACACTTTACTGGATATTGGTACAGGCTTTGTAATAATTGCCAGGGCTTTTTGGGTAATCTAAAGCAGAAAAATTATCCACAACGGATGCCAGATTTGCTTTTAAACTTTCAATATTTGGGTGTAACTATGAGCATTAAGGTACATTAACTCCATAGCCATCTAGACAAATCGTGGCAATATGTGTGAGGATCAAAGTGAGCGGTTCTATCAAGAAATAATGGTAATGGAAGTTAGATATCAGGGCAGATGGGATAAACACAATGACAAACTACTACTGGAGCCATCAACGTGATTGCCCTGATTTGCCCCATAAAAGGATATCATATAATGTTTTGTGATTCTTTGCGCAGGCTGTAAATAATAAATATATTGACTATATTATATTAAATATTTCAATAATTTTTTATAAATAGACATTCTAGTTACATTTATTTCAAGTTTTATGCAATTTACAAATAGCTTGTACTCAACAAAATAAAATAATATTTTTCGATGCGATATTCATTATCTCAAAAACTAGAGACAATGTACAAAAACCACTGCCATATCTGTAATCTGTGCATTAAACATAACCAAAAATGGCCTTAAATTCTTTGGCAAGAACATGAGAGTTGACCAGTGTAATCATAGTAAACAAGTTTTTTGGAATTTGACTGACCAAGATAAACCAAACACTCTTACGTTGGGAAAAAATTTCTACTTCAACAATTACAAATGCTGACAAATCAGCACTCGTTATTTCCACCATCATTTGACACCTTGTTCACATTGACAACTGATAAAAAGACTGATAAAAAATTTTAAAACAGTTGTTGATTCTTCTTAACAAAAATATAATTTAAATATTCAGTCCCTTTTCTTAATTTGGACAACCACGATAAATATTTCCAAAAATGTTTACATCACAATTTTATTAATTTATGCATTCATATGTCGTTTTGGAGACTGTTTTTCTTCCTCATCAGATATAATGGAAAATTTAATTTTAAAAAATAGTTCAAAATAATGAAGCAAAAACGATTTTCACATTATTGATAAAAGAAGAAATAATAGAAAAATTACAAAAAAATAATAACTAAGTATTTATTGTGGTTGTCCAAATAAAAATGGATCGAACAAACATTTAAATACAATTATATGTGACAACCAATTTAAAATTTAATCTTATTAAAAATATCATTTATCAGTGCATTAAGCAATAAACCTTATTTTCTTAAATGAAACTAGAAAGTTCTTGAAAAAACATCCTTTATTCATATTCAAACATATTTTATTCATTGTGACAAGGAACTAGTTTTGCTGCCAATTAAACTTTTTATTATAAACTCACAGTTAGGTCCCTGTTCATAGATACTGAGAATTATATCCTGTTAAATTCTGTACACTCCCAAAATTTTTTAAAAGTTTACCGAATTTTTTTAAAAGGTGGAAGACTTTGAAATATATAGACTTCACAGTCTTTAATAAGATTTATATAATGTCTGGATATACTCCAAGAGCCTATGATTACTTAAAGCTGGCCCACCCCATTATCTTTATGCAATTTTTTACTTAAACCAGTTCTGAGTAGCAATGAACAATATTGTGTTTGTAAAGTTTTGAACTATCTCATGAACTCTTAAATTTATGTTTCTCCTAATCATGGAAATCACATCTCTGGATGTCATTTCTATGTTCCCAAATGTATCCCATCCTCTCATCATACCTGCTTGAGATTGTATCTCTCTAAGGTTAATAATTTGAACACTCCTCCTGATGAAATTATATTAATGGTTACATGCATTCTTAATCTCATAGCATTTCAATTTGATGAGTTATTTACCATCAAGTAACAGGTACTCCTGTCGGTTGTTCTCTCGGTTCCTTTTTTGCTGCAATTATCATGCAAAGATTAGAAGAATCACATTTACCAACCTTAATTCATACTTCTACAAAAGATATATATATGACCTTTTGATTATTCATCATGTTAATGAAATTCTAAATTTTTTAGATATTTTTAATTCCTATAACAAATCTATTCAGTTCACATTAGAGAGATCAAGCAATGGCCTGATTAATTATTCAGATATTTCTATCATGCTAAATAATTCTCTTATAGATGAAACAAACTGGGTTTAAAAAGGAGTGGTCTACTGCACACTTATATTCTTTTCAACTCATCTTCTTCATCAAAAAATTGGCTAGGTTTATAATTTAGTTGATAGGACAAATTACTGGTTTAAAATTTAGTTGATAGAGCAAATAATATTTCTCCTTCCAAACATCATACCCCTAATTTGAAGAATGTACATCATATCCTCACTGAAAACAATTATCCATTTCATTTTATTCATATCTCACTAAATGGTTCTCCATTACAAAAAAGAATAATAATAAACAAACTACTATTACATCTAGCCTTGAAATTGTCTAGAGAAACTTCTACCAGTCACTGTCACATATTTACCTTACCTTTTGTCCTAGAATAAACAATTACCTTCATAGAAAGTTTCCAATAAAAAAATTAGGTACAAATTGCCTCCTCAATAAAATCTGGTCAGAAATGTCAAAAACAAAATCTCCTTAAATGATGAAGAAAATGTAATTTATTGCTATAAATTTTATGATTGTCTCCTATGTAGGGCAGACAAAACAGCTCTCAAGCAAAGAATAAAGAGCATGTTAATAACATCAAGGAGACTGGCACAGAATTCAACTCTATTTCTCAACATCATTTTTGATTTTGTTCATTATTTTTGATTGTGACAGCCCTACCATTCTGGATTATTGGACCCAGAAAATATTCAAGATTAATCTAAAAAACAATACCAATAAAATCATACATGAATATTAATTCATGTTACAATCAATTTTTTTTCAGTAATATTCACACCAAGTTTCTTTCTACAATAAAAATAGAAATAAAATTTACATATTTATGATTGTAATTTATGAATGTCTTATTGCCTTTCCATTCTTATTGGTGTACTTATGTTTAGATCTGTTTCTTGCCCCTTCAACCTCACTCTTTTTTTTACTTGCTTTAATTGTTGGGCATTCAGAAAATACATCTATTTTTTATATTAGTTGCTAACATCTCTGCCCATTTTTGCCCTCTCTCTCCTGGGGGGCACCCAGAGAAAACCAGGGGCCAAGGCCTGACGGGCCTGAGTTGATCCACAGGGACCTTCATTTCAAACCAAAAAATTTCCTCTTCCCCCAACTCGTAACAGAATTAACTTCTCCATGCATCAGCAAATAACTTATGGCATTAAACATGGATCAGAAATTAATACATTTTTTTGTTTCTCGTTTGAATGAAAAAATTGGGGCTGCAGTTTCGCCGGGGCTTGGAGCAAATTGCCCCAGATGTCCCCACTTCTGCGTGCCCCTGCTCTCTCCAAACAGTGAGGATGTGTGTTTTTATAATGGAAATTTTCCCCCATTTTTAAGATTGTTTTTATCCATTTTTTGTAAAAACATTTTTATGAAAATGTATTATTAAATAATACTAGGAAAACCCGGCAGACCTTGTTCTGCCCTTCATCTGCCTCTTTCCCCTCCCAACACCCTTTCTCACTGTCTCTGTCTCCTCCCTCACCCTGTCCCTGTCTGTCTCTTCCACTTTCTGTCCCTCTCATTCACATTAATTGCAGATTCTGCACATCTGAGCAGGTGAGGTAATATCAGGAAATGCCAGACCAGCAAATATGTAATAGAATGTTCAAAAATGGCTTAATCCTGTAGATTACAGTGTGAGAAAACATTTCTTTGAGGCCTTAGGCCTCAGACATTTAGTTTTTCAGGCCATAGAACACATTGTTTAGGAGTTATTTAATGATATAGATTCAAAATCCTGCCAAATGTGTTGTGGGTTGCATTTGACGTACATGTTTACTTTCGTCCTACAGCGCCATGTAGTAGAGTTACAACAGATTTAACAGCACATAAACCTTCTCAGAGAGAAAGCATGTAGAAATGACAACTTTCATGGGGATTGGTCTCATAGTGTCCGAGTTTTGCTCTTATATACTTACCAACATCCATTTTTAAATATATAGATAGATACGCATAATTAAGCATGTTCTGGTTTTTTACGTTTTGTACATACCACTTATACATTTTTTCATCAATACTTAATTTTTAAAGATTTTCATTCTCTGCTCTCTTTGTAACTTTTTAAAAATTTTTTTATTCAATAACTTCAAATAATTTTGTCTTTTTTATTTATTTTATATAAGCATGTCTATTATTTTTATTAAATATTCACATCTGAAGATACTTGTAATCTATATGCAAAACTCATATTGGTTACAAGCATCTTGTATTGATTGTTAAAAACAAAAGGATAGTTGTGTTACATTATTAATATTATAGTGAAAATCAAAATCGTATTAAATTTTATGTTTAAAAAGTAAATAATTTTCTAGTTTGTTTTAATTGATGGATTTGTACAATGGGTAGTAATTCCTCCTTCTTCATTCTCAAACCCTGATGTGTCATTAAGCTTTCAATAGTTATAGAGCTGCTTTCTTGAGACATACATTTATAAAGCAAAAAGTTATTAAGAAAATCGTTTAGGAGATAATTATTTTTTCTTTATAAATGGAGATGATAAAAAAATTAAATGATCTATTAATTGAGTGCTTTATGTACTCATTGAACTACAGACTATGTCAACCAATTTGTTTAGATGGCATTGAATATGAATTTTTAGTCTAATTTATTCAAAAATCACGCCTTGAAGAAAATTATGTAATACAAAAGAAATATACAACAAATGAAGGAAATTATACATTAGATTATATTAAGAACAATGAAATAGTACAATAGTGAATATTGAAGGTGATGAAAATGATGAGGAAGTTGAAGAATAGTTAGAGAACTAATATATTGTTATACAAGAAAAAAGTTGTCTAGTAGTAAAGCATATAGTGAAATAAGTGGTGGCCAGAATTCTGACTATTGCTATGCTAAATAAGGTGATAAAATTTGATTTTATTTATTTATTTGTACAGGCAAAAACTAATGAAAACAAAAAATAAATATAAGAGGAAGATGGATGAAACAAACTGCTTCCAGAAATTCACAAGAAGATGTAGGGTATAAAGTGTATCTACTAGAAGTAGTAGTAGGCAGTTATATCAAAGATGTTTGAATAAGTTCTTGAGCAACATCACCTCATTTGAAGATCTGAATGAAGAATGGAGAAAATTAAGAAGCAATAAGAAGAGCTTGAGGCATTAGGCACTCAAAAAATTAGGTGAAAAAGGAAAACTTTGAAAATATGGAATGACATAATTTGGACAGTACAGGGAAAAAAGGTAGCATACTAAATATTGGGCATACTACATAATGAGCAGACTAAACAGATCTACAACCAAAAATGAAATAAAGCTATAGTGAGACAAGCCCATCAAGAATCTTGGGATAGATATGCAAATATGTATTTGGAAGACAAAGTGTAGCCTATAAAGTGTTAAAAACAATTAATTTAGAAGAAACAGATAAGGCAAGATTGAATGTAATTTCCAGGAAAGAATGGTTGGACTACTGTGTACACTTATGGAGTGGGATTGAAGCAATTTATTCACCCGTTGAAGAAAAAGGAACAAAAAGAAATGTACACATGTTAAATATGAAAGAGCTTGATAATGCATTAAAATCCCCCAAAAATAGAAAAACCTGTGATCCAAATGGCGTTAATGTAGAATTAACGAAATATGGAGATATGTCATTGAAATTTCAACTGCTCCACCTTATGAATGAATGCTGGTGAAAATGTGCAATACCAGATAAATGGTTAGATTTATTAATTCCTCAATACTATATTTTAAAAAAGGAGATGACTCAACTATAGGGGTATTTGCGCACTTAACTCATGTTGCAAAGATTTCACAAACATTTTGAATAACAGAATAGCTCCAATTGCAGACTGCACTGTACTCCACGATCAACAGGGGCTTAGAAAAGGTCATTCAACAATAAATGATATATTTAAATTGAAACAAATAATTGAGAAACGAGTTGTTTAGTAGAGAAACCCATTTAGCCTTCATGGATATCGAGAAAGCTTTTGATAACATCAACAGATGTAAATTATAGAGCATTATGAAAGAAGAAGGGTATTCAAGTCATTTAGTATGAGTGGTGAAAAGTACATATGACAATACTAGTATCGCAGTAAAGTACAATAAATATGTTTATAGGAAGAGAATTATAAATAAAGGAGTGAGGCAGGGTGACAGTCTTTCGACAACACTTTTTAAACAAATATCTGGGATAAATAATGAAAAGGTGAAAGAACATGGTGCCCCCAGGAATGCACCTGGGCAAAACTAAATTTTTAAATATTTTTTTATATGCTGACAACCAGGTAATCCTGCAGGAAAACAAAGATTTGCAAAGATCTATTTACTAACTGGAGCAAATATTTTTTGGAGTACAATCTTATAGTATCAGTTAATAAAACCATGTAATGGCTTTTAAAGAAAAGAATCGCTATAAGTTTAATGATAATGCTCTTGACTATTTTTTTCAAGAATTCAATTCAATATTTAGAGATAATACAGTTTATAGGGATGCAGAAATTGATAGAATCAGTGTTGAGAATAATACATTGAAAATCAAAATGATGGAAAAGAGAGAAAATGTGACACCTAATCCCAAGAATAAAAATAAATATCACACATTTAAAATCATGGAAAACAGTAAGTGAAGAAATTCAGTTGTAGTGTCAGTTAAGCTATATTTCCATCTCATAAATGTTTAAAAAACATAAATCAAAGGCTATAAGAGAGAAGAAATAAAAATAAAAAAACACAATGAAAGGATGGAAGCAACATAATCTTAATCAATATGAAGAATATAAGTAAGAAGATCAATATGTGATCGATAAATTAAATGATCTTGATGGAAAATTAGAAAATGTTGGTAAAGCAAATATGTATAATAAAATAAAAATGTTGGTAATTCAAATCATTGAACATTAAACTGAAAAAAACAATTTGTTGTCTTTGTAAAGAGATTTTAGGCATTTATTTCCAACACATTCTACACCATCAGAATTTCTTTTGAAAAACAAATGTTTTAATTAACTGATTTACCAAAAAAACTAGAATTAGAAACACAGCTGAGAGCAATAGAAAAGGAGGAAAAGAAAAAATGGAAAATGTTATATATCTTGGACCTAAATTAACACAATAAATAAATAAAGTAAATAATTCTGCATTTGAATTAAGGCCGATCGGTAGACATAAATATATTGGATGTAGCCATGGTGATTTTGATACGAATGATATTATTGTTCAAGGACAAAGATTTAAAGGTACTGATGGATTATTAAGTATATTAAAGAATAAAACACCCGCTGATATTGAATACACACCTGAAGATTTTGAACAATATACAGAAATAGCCACCATTACAAATATCATTTTTAAAGAGTGAAAGTGAAGTGAAATGAAGTAATATATTTAAGGAGCTAATGATAATAACAGAACAAAATCTTGCCAATTCTGAAAATGGGTGTAGATTTGATTTAAAAATATACAGAGAAACTGATTGAATGTAAATGAAGTGTATTAGGGGTAAGCAAAGAAAACAAGGGACCTGGGCCACAGTATTTATTTCCAACACAAGTTCCCCTTTTTTATTATTATCATTAATTATTACAATATTTTAAGTAAATCATTTTGAACTAAGTGTTTTTGTTTTCATAATATTGCCAGAAACACAATATCACCAGAAATGTAAATATTAATGACGTGAGATACAAAAATTCATTTGTGTAATTTTTGAAAACCTAAATAATACATAAAAGTGACGTTTCTGTGTCAAGTTATTCAGCGCATGTAGTACTATCTGCACAAAACGTAAAAAAAAAAAGTTTAGAGCCTTTTTGAGAAAATCTTGTTTTTCATATTTTTAAATATTTTTAACATTCTTCTCTAAATAACGCAAAAACTACACATATTTTTAAAAATGTACATACATGTCCTCATTTAAAGATATAATTTTGAATAACAGACATTATTCAAAGGAAAAATCTTTATCATCAATACTATAGTGGTAGGAGGATGCTATTGTTAATATTGTAGTGGAAAAAAAATTGATATTTTGCAATTTTCGAAAATTCAGATATTTCAATAAAACTGCGACCTGCACCGCATTTTAGCGTCCTTTACGCTATCCGAAGGCACGATTTAATAAATGGAACCATTTTTGAGAAATATTTGAAAATATCCTTGAGGCTTCATGTTAATTACCCTAAAAAATTGAAACATATTTCAAATTTAAGGGGCTCCGACTTGGAAATATTAATTTTCGTGAAAATCCTTCTAGTTTAGCTACTAGCGTTGTTCAAAGACACAGCAGACGGACAGATGCATAGAGAGACGTTTTGTCGCAAAATCAATTTTTCGATAGCAAGGACTCACAAATTCTGACTACACAACATGTTACAGGAAGTAATATATTACATATTGGAACAAGAGTTATCCCCCATTTTTGGTATTTGGAATCTACAATACGAGTTTTTCTGTTCGAAAAAAAATTCCATATCTTTCACTATACTACATATGCAATTTGCGAGAAAGTAAAAAATCTTGTGGCGTAATAATAAATATAAAGATTTTAAAAGTGATATGTAAAAAGCTGAGAAGCATTTGTAAATAAAACAATGAGGAAGTCTCGTCTGCTCAAAAAGGATATTCAACCTGTTCGTGGAACTGATCGTAATCAAACTTCCACGATCGTAGGCACGGTCGTTTACGAACTTTTAATGTCAGGGGAGGGGAATGCTGGATTGGAAGAGCGAGAACCAATAAACTGATCACTGAAAAGCTGAGCATCTCACTCTGAGAAATTCTCTTTGATCGCTTCACAGACAATCGTTTATATTTTTCAAAGATATAGTTTTCGACTCTTATATCCCGTTAAGAAAGTACAAATCTTTAAAATTAAGGAATCAGAGAAATACAAAAATACTTCTCAACACTAGAAGCAGGAAACAGTACGTGGCAAATAAATAAATTAATAACAAACGTATTTCCACTTAGATCTTCCTCGTTTTACTCATTGCACACCTATTTTCTGGTCCATCAAATATCTGTGAGTGAGGCAGGGTACAAGTCTAACATGGAAAGGATAGACCTATATGTACTTTCAAAAATCAAGGAAGCTAATAAAATACTTGGAATATTATGTCCAGTTACTAAAGGACATTCTTACATCATAAGTCATTCGGCTCTCGAATTGCAACTTTAATCCACATATTTATTCCATCTACTTTCTTTAGATATCCTCCCATCTCAGCCAAAAAGCTCCACTAAAAAAATAAAGGTCAGCCAATTTTGAAAAAAGTACCCTAGTTTCTCAATAATCAAATCGTTCCTAACTCTTTTTAAAAGGAAAAAACAGCAAATCATATCACAAAATAAGCACATACGTATGTTATTTTGATCTTCCACACGTACCGGGCGAAAGTTTCTATACCCTTCTCTTGATATCCCACAAATCGACAAATTCCTCAACCGTTTTGCAGAAATTACATAACCTCATAGTCCCTCCACCCATATCATATACACCCTACAATTACAAATCTATTCCCAAACTAATTTATAAGTATTCTAATAATTTTAATCGGACGAAGCACCCAACCTACCACTTTCCAAACCGAATATACTTGTATAATTAAATAAAATTACTTGGTGCAGTGCAAATTGTGGATGCAGAAAAATTGGTTTATCTTTCTCCATTGTATGCGGCCACTATTATTGACAATTGTATAGTTAAATTGCTAAAACTTGAGTCGTCTCTCTTTTCTCAAATAAAACTGATGATGCTACAAAAGATCATACTTTCTCGGATTATTTCTAACTGCTCGCAATATTATATTACCACATGAACCTGCAAAAGTGTTTCAACCAGCATTTTTTTACGCGCCGGGACTCGAACTCAGGTCCTCTGAGTTAACACGCAATGTTTCTTACCCCTACGCCATGGAAACGGTCTAACGCTCCTACTCGGGCCCAGCTGAGAAGATGGTGGGTCAAACCAAAAATATATCCCAGACTGAAGAAGAAGAAACTAATTAGTGTGAGAAAGTGTGTGCCATTCTGTAGAACCACTAATTTTATCATTTTATTTGGATCGCATCAACAAATTAAATTTTGAACTTCTAAACTGCCTAAACAATTTTACACGAATGAAGGGCCATACAGTAGGTTCGAACTTTTAGCTAACGATACCTTTTACATTTGAATAAAAATATACTACTCTGATTTTCTACTATGAGAATTGAATTAATATTTATAGGATCGAAAAATTGGGCATGATGGAGTTTTATTCAGGACATTCCAAAAAAATCATTAATGTTCAGCAATTTATTGGTATGTATAAATGCAGTGTAAAAAAATTATTACTGCCTCATATAATTTGTAATATCAATAACTTTTCCCTACAGAAGAAATTTGCACAATTTTCAGAGGAAAGAATTGGTTAATTTCCTTATGGATTTTACTTACGTTAGAAGCATTCTATTGATTGGATCACATCCTCATGACTTTATCAATATTCTTCAGGTAATCCTCAATTGAATAAGACATTTTGTTTATAACGACTTTGAAATTAATAAGTAATATAGGGGATGTGGATTTGCTGTTCGGGATTTCGCTTCTATTTCGTTTGTAACGTACTTTATAAATGCATCGGTAGTATCTTGATAACCTCAATATCATCAAGAACAAAATGAACAACACCTGTATGGTGCAAGGGTCTTCCAAAACGTTTTTGTTCATCAGTATCGCAGATTTTTTGCCTGATTAAATAAATTTCTTTCTATTACCTATACGAGAATCTAATAACACGCTGGACTGCAATGTGCGCGTTGTGACTCGAGTTAAATTAATTATTCGTCCAGTAGTTGGTGTTCAAAACTACCCTGCGCTCATGCAATGTTCATCCCAGTTGCTTCACTTTGACGTCTGTAAGTTAAATAATTCGTAATGCATGTACTACTTCTAAATTCCATTGCGAGCTCAAGTCCGGAATAGTCGTAATAATTGACGGCTCGTGACGATGTAAGCAGAAGTAAAAGGAGAGCAAACGACAGGTTTGTTTTCCTTTTAAGGTTAAGCTGTCCAAGAGCGTCTGCAGTTATCGAGTTCTTGGTCAAGTGAGTGCCAGCGAAATCTGCTCATACGCTCTACCATTATTATGTAAATAGTCATACTTTAATACCTTCTATGCTTCCCAGCATCTGAAAATTAGCAATTTAAATGGTGAAATAGTGACACATATTTCTAACTTCTTTCAATTGTCAAATTTATTTTGAGTTATTACCGTTATTTTGGAACTTGTGTATTTTTTGTGTGTCTTTTCAAATCAAATATTTACTTACGCAAAGTTTTAAGCAGTGAACCGGTTGGATTTCACTCTTGATGTCAGAAGCTGCACAGGTAAAACGATGTAAACAGTTTGGGAATATAAACTGTAATGGATTTGTTTTAGATGTTCCCTGTTGATATCCCTCAACTCTTAAAAAATAAAAATTAATCACGAAAGGATACTAGCCAAAATCTGTGGTTGATTCTTGCCAAAAGTGCTCATTTCTTTTGGATTCAGAATTCAACCTGTATATGGGTTAGTGTAGGGATCCCAGAATTTCAGAAAACGTGCACGGAATACAGCTCTTCCCATAGCACGTCATGTACAGTTTTAACTGTTTTTGATGTTAAATTAATAAATAAAACCATTGTGTAGATTATAATAAATAACAAACTTTGTATTTAATACACTTTTTGTAGATAAATTCAGCCAGGGTAAATATGTCCTATTTAAACAAAATTATTGGTTATAGGAATTCAATTGCTTTCACAAGCTTATTGAATATTCTCGTGCTATGAAATTCCTCGTAATCGTAATCGAAAGCTATACATTGTTGAAAACACCGCTTTTGATAAAGAGTTAACATCGAGAAAGGTCATTGTTTAAAAAATGTCAATGTAAAACACTACCGTCAATTTTTTTTAATACAGGAGTCCAGGAAAGAAACAGTGAAACTGAAAATAATTTAAGTCAATTTTAAGCATACTTTGTGTAATAAACTCCTTCGATATTTCGAATGGCTGAGCTGCAATAATCACTCAAAAGTTGGTTTGAAAAAATACTTTCTATGCAAAAATTTGTATTTCAGGTGCATATAAACACTCCAGAAACATATACATTGTTCATTATTCACAAAAGAAATGAGTATATTTGTTCGCAAAGAAAAATTAACGTAGAAATAATAAAAGTAATTGAATTGAGTAAATTGGATGCCTTTTATTTTGCTTGCGCTCATGTATATTAAATAACGTGTCATAAGTGCCACTCTCATGTATTTTTTGTTTTTTTTCGAAATTAAACAAAAGTACTTTTTGTAAGGTTTCAAAGTGTGATGTGAACCCGCCTGGTCGGATTTTTGACCGAAATTTTGCTAAGCCCACATAGGTCTGTGAGTTTGTTTCCCCCTAATTATATTACTGTTTTTGAATCGCACACACACTTGTAAACGGTTTGTTTGTACCATATGTTAACTTGCCCAGTTGCTTACTTACTGGTGAGACACGTTCCTGAATCTTAATTACCTATTGCATTTATCACTCTTTTGAATTCTATTGGATTTTTAATGAATGACTCAAGGTTAATAAAAAGGCATGTTAAGCAGTGTTATCCAGGTTACATTTACTTTTCTAATTGAAATGTTGATACAATAAGAGCCGAAAGTGCGTAGCGCCTAGTTCTACTACTACAGTTGCTAATACTATTACAAGGACTGACACTAATTCTTTCATCTTTTTTGATGACAAAATTATATTTATAAAAATTATAGTTTTACATGCCATATTGCTTCTTCTTACGTCCTCCAACTCGCGCTCTGGTTCCGTGGCCTCCCGAAGGAACAGTTGGAGGGAGAATGAAAGCGACAGAACGTCGACCTTGCCCTCTCTCTACTATGGCGGCACGGTCGACCTCAGCGAACAAAGAGCGATGTCCCTCTCAGTTGGGCAGGGCAGCTACTGGGCGCCGTTCGCACGTCTCTTCAAAGATGGCCCGGTTTCTCCCCGTTTCTCATTAACCGATCGCGTAACTGCTTCCGAAGTTTTAGCCCGGACTTCACCTCGTTCGACAATCTCTGTCCTCGAGCTATCCGCTCCAAAATGACTTTTTACTCGTAGGTGCTCAAAGCTATCATCTGACTGCCTGCTCCCAAAGCTGGAGTTCAAGCTAGAGTTCGTTCTGCCGTCCGGCGATCTCTCAACCTCGGCTAGCTCCCCCACACTATCTCCTACGGCATATCCCCTCCCTTAATACGATCAGCCAATGAAAATCTTTATTTTTAACTAAAAGAATCCCTTTGCCTTCTATTGACTAGCTGTTATTTAGACCAACGGTTTTAGCCGCAGCACAAGCTGGACCGTTTTGAATTCTCATACGTCGATTTTGTTCTATTTTTAAATTCGATTTATGTATCCTGCTGTCAATCGAAATCTCGCCTTTCCCTATGCTTTTCACCGTATTAGCGAGTCGCTGACCAGCATCTTCCGACACATCTCCAGGTCTTACTCCATTTCCATTCTTCTCTGCGCTCAGTAGCTTTCTCGTAACTCGACCTTTGTCCGTGAGTGTCACGGTATTACCGGTCGCGTCGGGTGCGCCTGCACTGCGTCCTAGCCCAGTCATACATGCCCGATCTCCCGGCCATGTCGTGTGCACCCCGGCGTACACATGTCAGCCGGACCTGGTTCGACCCTCGTCTCAATTCGCTACGCTAAGCAACAGCACTCCCTTTGGGACACGTGCAGCAACCAGCTGCGCTGCGCGAAATATTCTGAATTGTTTTTCATTTTTCTGACATTTTTATATCATCACGACATGTGATACATGACAGTAGATTACAAGTTGAAATATTATAATATTATGCAACACTATTTACAATTGAATCGATTGATTGATTGATCGTGATTCCGGGCGCGTCAACAACAGAGGTCATTAGTCCCGTAAGTGTAGAGTTTTCTTTCCTCGGGAGGTGGCGAAGATCTTTTCCCCACTGGATGGCGTAGATCCGGCGCCGACTTACCGTCGACTAGCGGTTTTTTTCCCCTCAACCAGACATCTGCCACCAACAGGGCACCGCCCCAACCGTGACAAGCTCTAAGCTCCCGACTGGTCTCCCCGCATGTGTGGTAGTGTAGTGCATGTTAGTGTATGTGTGTGTGTGTGTGTGTGTAAGGGGTGAGGATAGGACAAGGAAGGGGAAGGAAAGTTCGCGCGCGGTCCGTGGCCTGTTCGTTAGGGAACTACTCCGGCATTCGCCTGGTGTTGATCGGAGACACCACGGAAAACTACCGATCAGATCAGCCGGCCTCTAGAATTCTCCTCCAGACAGCGACTGTAGAGCAGCTGACCGCTAGAATTCTCCAGATTCGACCTAGCTGAAAAGCTAATGTCGAAAATCCTGCCGCCGTCGGGACTCGAACCTAGGAACCTCCCGGTCAGATGGACGGCAAATGAATCGAGGATGCATATACTGTCGTGTTTTTATTTCCCGTATACGTACGTGTACACAGAGTGATATACGTAGTATAGGGAAAGTTATGTAATGCTGCGCGAAAAAATGGCAAATTTTTCGGCGGAAAAAAAATTAATTGCCGGGCCGTGAAAACGAAAATGTGGAGAAAACCAGTTGCTAAATTAAGAAAAAAAAATCCCCCTAACACGTGGTGTAGGCAGAAACTCTGTTTTCTAGGTCCTTGATACCGAAAAACCAATTGAAAGGAAAACGTCCGTCTGTCCGTCCATCTGTCCGTCCGTCCGTCCGTCCGTCTGTCTGTCCGTCTGTGAACACTGCTAGCGCCTAAACCATACGTACGATTTCTTCCAAAATTGATATTCTCCGGTCGATCTGCTTCTAGTCGAAGCTTTGAGATTTTGAAAAAGATTCTTCAAATTTTGGGGGTACTTTATATGAAGCCCCCCGGGGATTTTCAAAATTTTCTCAAAAACGGCTCCAAGTCTTTTTTATTTTGTTTAGAGTAGCATGAGGTTTGTGCGCAGGCGCATGGAGGAGTCGCGGACGCGCCCTACGGCCTTTGTGGTGGCGCTGTTCAGCTGGATGGGCATCTGGCCGCGCCTGGCGCTCTGGCGTCGCGTGCCCATCGCCCTGGCGCTCTGCGTCATCCACCTGGGCGGCGTCGGCCTCTTCGTCGACACGTGGCTGCACGCCGGGCACGTGATCGAGCTCACCGAGTCGCTATACATCTTCCTCTGCAACGTCATGGTACGTACAAGTTCCACACAAACCGTTCTGCGTGTATTAA
Source organism: Acheta domesticus (assembly GCA_031308135.1). Taxonomy (NCBI): domain Eukaryota; kingdom Metazoa; phylum Arthropoda; class Insecta; order Orthoptera; family Gryllidae; genus Acheta; species Acheta domesticus. The sequence continues at coordinate 6,069 of JAHLJT010009510.1, read as the reverse complement.
TCGTTCTGTGTGTACCCTGGGTATACTAAGTTCCGTGCATCATACCCGAGGTCTCCCACTCTGCTCAAAGACCCACCCCCGCGACTCGCGCTCTGGTCTTATCCTTTCAGCTCACGTGACTCGCGACTTCATACTCGCGTTCGCGTGGCAACAGAGGTAGTAAGTAGAGATAACAGAAGTAGTAATCCGCGTGGCAACCAACATCACGTGACTCGCGACTTCATACTCGCGTTCGCGTGGCAACAGAGGTAGTAAGTAGAGATAACAGAAGTAGTAATCCGCGTGGCAACCAACATCACGTGACTCGCGACTTCATACTCGCGTTCGCGTGGCAACAGAGGTAGTAAGTAGAGATAACAGAAGTAGTAATCCACGTGGCAACCAACATCACGTGATCGCCGCGACGCCACGCGGTTCCGCCAGGTTGGCTAGACCTGGCTGCTGTTAGGTGCTACAATTCCGAGAAGTTCCCAAAATACTTACGGAATGCTGTACCCCTGCGTTTCGCGCCATTCCAGCCACCGCCCGCTTGCGACTACGTCTGTCTAAGCTCTAAAACTTCGGCGCCTGAGCGGTGCCAGACTTCCTGCCTGTAGCGAAGTCCGTTTGCAATACGTTAATGTGGCTCCACACATTCGGCATTCGCCGAGCAGCGAGCTATTGCTCGCCCGATCCCGACCAGCTGATGTGTTCAGCGAATGTTCGTTCGCTTTGATGTGTCCAAAAGACCGACACGCGATTGGTAGGGCGAGCGCCGAATGCTCGTCACTCGGCAAACAGCAAGCGACCCACCCACACTACTCGGGATTCGGCGAGCGATTGCTCGCTGTTCGCCGAATAGCGAATGTGTGGAGCCGCCTTTTACATTGGTATAGATCAGCGATGTCAAGGTCGATGCCACCAGCGGGAGTCCGTGGCACAGGTAGCATGACGAAATCACTCCTCCACGTAGTTGATTATCTCGTCACAAGAGAGCACTAGTCAAACTAGCCCTGAACGATTTTACGCTTTACATACGAAATACGATTAGATGGGACGTAGATAAATTTAAGAACGTTACTTTTTACATGCATTCTTACTTTAATTTTTCTTGTCATATCCTCTTCTTTACTTGCGATTCCACCAAGTTGGAAAACGACGAGGTTAATACTAATAGTTTCCTTTTTCGTCGCTAGTTGCGCTGAGAAGCTAGTGGCATGCCATGGTGCCACGAAGCGTGCCACTGCCACCAGTAGGAGACCTTGACATCACTGGTACAGATGTCACGTCGAGGCGAGCCAAAGTAACACATGCGATGTAATTCATTTACTTTATGTCAAAAACTCGACTCGCGCCGCAGCGACCAAACGACCAACGGCGGGTGGCGGTTGCAGGTGGCCAGCAAGATCTACTACACGCTACTGTCCGTTGGCCGCTTCGCGCCGCTGCAGAGCGCGCTGGAGGCGGCGTACGCGCCGGGCGCCGCGCGCGCATGCGCGGAGCTCACGGCGGCGGCCACCTCGCGCGCGCCGCGTGTCCAAGGGCTTCTTCGCCTTCTGCATCTTCACGGGCGGAGGCTTCGGCCTCTACCCGCTCGCGGACTACCTCCTCTTCGGAGCAGCACACTTGCCAGGTCAGCGACCTCTTTTTGCGAAGTTATTTGAACAGCTAGAAGAGCGTGTCCATATGAGCGCGGCGGAAGTCAGTAACTGACCGGAAGACGCCGCGTCCTATACTCGGTTTTTTTATTTCTTGGCGTGTGTGTGGAGGGGGTGTTATCACGATGGAATATCTCACAGTATTTGCGTTGTTCTCGGTTGTGCTGCTAAGAGTCGCATGATCGTCAGCACTGCTCGATACCGTGATCGCCAGCACTACTTCGATACAGTCGCGATCGTGCGACTCCTAGCGGCACGATCGAGAACGACGCGAAAAAACCTGTGAGATATTCTATCGTGATGACACGCCCCCATGTGCCAAGAAATAAAAACCCAAGTATAGACACAGGTGCCAACGTTTCTGCGGCCTTCCTCAGAGAGAAATGCATTTCAGCAAAAGACAAAGAATGCTTTTCGCCGTGAGGAAGGTTGCAGAATGGTGTCCGAAACGATTGAACCTACACCCTAGAACGCGGCGTCCCCAATCAGCCAAGTACTGTATTCGCATTTCCACACGCTTCTTTGGATCTTTTATATTCACGGATTTCTATCTCCCAGATGCCTACCTCCCATCCGAAGATATCAACAGCAAAGCTAAAGGCGTCTTTTACGATGTTATTGAAAAGGTTGGCAGCGCGTGTCCATATACTTCTTTGGATTCTTCATCTTTACTGCGATGGAGCGCACTAGGCGCGCGCCAGTCAGCCGGCCGTCAGACAGGTGACCTGAGGGGCGCCGGTATTTCACCACGCACATCAGCGTTCTCTAAGGAGCAAGGAAGGGTTTCTAAAAAAGTCGGTCCAAAGTGCACAGAATTAGTGAAGTTTCCACAGCGAGCGCACACAAATTTTCTATGATGTCTCTTATGTTTACATACAATGAGAGAAAGAGAGAGAGAGAATGTGAAATGGATATTTTGATTTTTGAGGGTTCCTTATAAGTATCCTTAGCAATATTTTCTAAACTTTCTCAAGAACGGTTTCAAGTTTTTTCATTATTTTTTTCTCAAATAGCGTAAAGAACAATTAAATGTGACATTTCTCATTTTAGTTGAGATCTCTTATTTTTTCGGAAATTGCAAAATTTCAACATTTCTTGGCATTTTCCAACATCTACAGTATTGCAGATAAACATTTTTTTACTTAATTAAATCTGTTCTACAAAGATATATCTTAAAATAAGATAACGTACAATTTTCGAAAACGAATAGTTTTCCGGTGTTGTAAACGCTGACAGCAGCTGTACACGCTGAAAGATTGATTAGCGATTCCTAGCGCCTCAACTGCTAAGGCGGATAGTCCCGAAAGTATAGTGCGTGCTTTTATTTCTTAGATATACCGGTGATTTCCCCCCCCTCCCGCATATACGGTAGCAACCTACCCGTCGGCTTGCGGTTTTCGCCAACCAGGTATCTCCCTCCAGCGAAGAACTGCTCCAGCCGTGACAAGATTATTATTATTATTATTATTATTATTATTATTATTATTATTATTATTATTATTATTATTATTATGGAAGCTTTTCCGGCTGGTCTCCCGGCATGCGTGGTAAAGAAGTGCTTGTAAGTGTAAGTGCGCGTAGTAAGGCTGGAGGGTAGGACAAGAAAGAGGAAGCAAAGATCGCGCGCGATCCGTGGTCCGTTTATTAAGGTACTGCTCCATCGTTTGCCTGATATTAGTCGGAGAAACCACGGACATTACCGATCAGAGCAGTCGGCCGCTAGAATTCTCCTCCAGACAGCGAATGAACTCGACCTTGTTGTCTAGCTAGAGTCGAAAATCGTGCATCCGTCGGGACTGGAAACCCAGGACTTCCCAGTCAGAGAACCTGCAGTGATATCGAATGAGCCTTCTAAGCCGGCGGGAATGCTGATGCGTGCGTGTCTTGGAATGTGGGAATGGTTCTTTATTGATCTCACTTTCATGCCATAGAGATGGCCATTTCGTTTCCGCCCAGGCAAGTCTTTCCTCTCGGTTTCCGCTAACAATTCGTATTAACTCGTGTATTCACGCCAAAGATGATGCGTAAGGCGTCTTACTTAAGTATTCCACATGTTATTATAATGTAATTAAATCTATGCTTACTCTAGAGCCTTTTCACTAGCGACACTACTTGCGCTGGCTCAGAGTCCTATCGGCTTGGCCCGCCCAAAGGCAAGCGCGCTGAATGGCTGTGTATACAGTACTTCGCTTCCGCACAATTACTTGTGTGAGAACCTCCAGCAAAAACCCTCGACGAAGGGGAATTTATTGCAGCGTGATGCCGCTCACCGCTTAAGAGGGAGTTTTAGTGCCAGGCGTAAGGAGACTTCCTTAAACTCTACTGATCACGTGACTGACGACTTTATACGATTGTAATGAACAACGTTCAGAAGAGTTTTAGCTAATAGCGTCATTGCGCTATGCTTTATGACAAAAGAAGCATTTCAAGCGTTCAACAAAGAAGTTGCATAATCTATCAAAGAATGTAGGGTAGTGGTGAGACCTTTCAACCACGATACGAGTCAAGAGTGTAACAAATGTACATTGTGCACAGAGTTTTAGATTTTGTGACTCTCCGCGATAAGTATACAGTCTGGAATTTTGAAACAGATTTTCTTGAGAAAGTAGGAGAATCTTAAAACAGCGTTCGTTATGAGCATACGATATAACGTAACCCGAAGATATGATTTCAATTTCTTTTTCGTGAATTTCTTTCCTGTCACCTCTCCAACATTTCCCGTTAATTCTTGCCAGCGTTGTGAAGTTGGTAAGGAATAATTGTAACTGCCTTACATACGAGAATCAGTTAATCAGAGTTGGAAAAATGCAACCTTTCCGTTTTTAGGCGGCCATTTTGCCGCTTGTAAGGTGACCGTAGAGACTCCTACAGGCGTGCACTATTTATGACGGTATAATGTCGTATCTTAGGCCTAAGGTAAGATGTTATGACTTCGAGGTCCGTCACATGACTATTAGTGCATAACGCCGCTACCTTACGCGTCACGCTAAAACTTCCTAACCGACATTTATGGCGGTCCTACAGGACCGCCATAAATGTTGAAATAATGCGGTAATTGTTATTAATGTCGTTATTGTTATTATTGTCTTAAAATAATTTTAAGTTACACAGTATTTAATTCTTAATCATAATATGTAAATTTTAGTGGTCCGCCACCAAGTTGCATAAATACCTACCTGCGGAAATAATAAATATCTATCAAATTATTTCAAAAAGTCAAATTATTTCCCTATTTCCCTTCCCAACATCGCTGTCGTTTTCCGCCGCCCGACCCACGGGCCGATGCCGCGCCTGGAGGGGCGGAACGCCCGGGCAATGACCCAGAAGGGTCGGACTTTAAGCTAAGTTAGTTGTAAGTTAGGTTAAGATATTGTTACTAATTGTAGGAGGCTTCACCCCGTTAATTAATTCTTTCAATTAAATTCAGAAAGTCAGAAAGTGTTTTAATGCCTAATGCATGAAAATGCCCAGTCACGCATGCGTCCTGCCCAAGTTTCAGCCGGGTGTATGAGGCAACATATGAGTGCAGACAGAAATCTACAGGTGAGTCGGGTCACGCCCTGAGGTCCATCCCGCCGAACTCGATGAGAGTGTGCGGGTTGTTACTGTGTAATATGTAAGTAAGTTTATTTACTTAAATGTTAATATATGTGCAGTTTCATTTGTTGTATATGTATGTAAATGCATTGGAATGTTCTACGTAATGACGAAGATAATTTGTTTGTTTTTATATAGATTTTTTGATATATTGTTTTTATTGTTAATTGTGTTTTTGTTATTGTAAATGTACTTTTATGTTTCTGTATTCTGCCACCGGGCAATATCAGCCCAATTGTAGAATAAACCTTATATCTATATCTATCGTCCACATGCATGGCTTGTGCAGGGGCCGACGTGCAGGAGGGCGTCAACGCGTCGTCGTCGGCGTCTGGGCGCGTCCGTTGCCGTTCCGCGTGTGGGCGCCGTACGACGCGGCGCCGACGCCCAACTACGAGCTGACGTACGCGCTGCTGGCGACGCACGCGCTCTTCATGGGCTACTTCCTCCCGGCGGCCGACGTCTTCCTGGCGACGCTCGTGCTGCTGCTGTGCGGGCTGCTGCGTGCGCTGCAGCGCCGCCTGCGCACGCTCCCTGCGCAGGTGCCCTTCTGCGCTCCCGTTAGTTAGTTAATGCCTTATTTTACGTGGCGAGACTTGGGCCATGAGGCCCGCTCTTCCGTCTGGCCATGCAAATTTCGTTACGCTCCTTTCACCATCTAACGGAGAAAGAAGGTATTATCTCGGGAGAATTGAATTTAGCTCAGAGATTTCATTTAGGCTTGAGGATCTTTTGCATGCAGTAAATCTACTACATGGGACAGCCGGCTTTACTTCCCCTCCGAAGGAAGGCGTACGAAGCATTTTTTCGCCCTTGAAAATCCACGGCTTCGATC
>JAHLJT010009507.1:0-21483 GCA_031308135.1 Acheta domesticus | reverse complement strand
ACTTTGAAATCACATCTTTATTGGATCGCTATTGGAAAGACATCTGGGGATACAATTCGGCAGTTTTCGCGGGGCGCAATATAAAAGATTGAGTCACGTTTGATGCTGGGCTTCGGGTGATCGGATTGAGTTAAGAGTTTGGAGAATTGCGAAAACAACAGGTTGGATTCTCTAAATTGATTTCTAATGGCAGCTCCCTTGATTTTGTGAGGAGGGGACCAATCATTCAACATCTGGTGTATTTTCAGAAGAATCCTACATTGATGACGGTCTACTTGGCGTAGCCCTCTCCAAATAAAAGGGTGTCAATGAGAACGTTTCTCAGAGAAATTCTCCGGAGAAAGCATATAATAAAGTTCTTAAAATGAGAAAACACTCGCATTATATTTTGCTTTTAACAAATATGGATAGTTTTATTCATTATTAATGCATGAGTAATGTCGTCGTGTCATTTTTGGCTGGTTAATCTTAGTTCAATAATAAACCTCTGACAATTAGCTTAGCAAACATTGTAAGCAACGGAGGCGATGGCGGCGAATAGAGCAGTAATGGTGCGCAAGCAACGTGCTTATCGGCTTCTTCGTAAAGCCCGTTGTACACTGTCATTTTTAATCGGTACACGCGGAATGCAATTTGCACAGAAAATGACTCGTACTTCATTTTTACTTTCCCGTATACGTACGTATACACGGAGTGATATACGTAGTATAGGGAAAGTTATGTAATGCTGCGCGAAAAAATGGCCAATTTTCGGCGGAAAAAAATTAATTGCCGGGCCGTGAAAACGAATAAGTGGATAAAACCAGTTGCTAAATTAAGAAAAAAAATCCTCTATTTCGTGGTGTGGTCAAAATCCATGATTTGTTGCTTCTTTATACTTAAAAATCGATTGACGGCATTCCGTCCGTCTGTCCGTCTGTGGTCAACGCTAGCGCCTAAACCGTTCGGTCGATTTTCTTCAAAATTGATATTCCCAAGTCGATCTGACTCTAGTCAAAGCTTTGTGATTTTGAAAAAGATTCTTTAAAATTTGGGGGTACTTTATATGAAGCCCCCCGGGGATTTTCAACATTTTCTCAAAAACGGCTCCAAATTTTTTCTTTAAATTTCTTGTATGAATAGAGGAAAATACACTTTTTAACATGGCATAGGTCCGATTTTCACGTACAGCTCTGAATTTTCGAAAATTGTGATAGTTTGAATTTTTTTTCGGCGTCTTTCTCCAACTACAAAATTGAAGATAGAGATTTTTTTTTCAAATAAAATTTGTTCTGCATATTGAGTTCTTTCATAAAGGTCATGTAAATGTTTTTCACAATTTTGGTAGTTTTCGTGCAATATTGCGTGCAATATGTGCAATTTTAAAAAATTACAAAAACAAAATTTTCTCAAAAACGGCTCCAAATTTTTTCTTTAAACTTTTGGTAGGGATAGTGGTAAATGTACTCTATCAATGACATAAAAGCCATTTTGGTCTATCGGTTGGTTTTTTCAAAAATTACAAAAATGTAAATTTTTTTACTTGTGTCTCACGTCGTTAATATTTACATTATCTGCGATTTTTTTACATTATTATATTTACGAGTATATATGCTTTAAATAATGTCAAGTAAAGTTTCTCGAAAACACTACCGTTTTCTGTGAAAAGTAGCTCAAATTTCGGCATTTTCAGAAATGCTCAAACGCCATTTTCTCGTATATGGCTGCAATTTTTTTCTTGAAATATTTGTAACGGATAGTGCTAATTACACTCTTTAGTATAGCGTAAAGTTTATTTTGAGTAATTTTTTGTTTTTTCAAAAATTACATAATTGTAATTTTTTTGAAAGATCTCTCACATCTTTAATAAGCACATTACCAGCAATTTGTAAACATTATTATATTTGTGAGTGTAAGTGCTTCAAATAACTTCAAATAAAGTATTTTGAAAACTCAAAATTTTCTGTGAAAATGAGCTTCAAATTTCGCATTTTTAGTAGTGCTAAAACGCCATTTTCTCTTAAACGGCACATAATTTTTAAAAGAAAATTGCCATTTACAGCTAGGTTTTTGTGTTCTTTAATATTCTAAAATTAATGTTTCTGTTCTACCAATAGGAAACCGAAAAATTAAGAAAATTACAAAAAAATGTACTTTTGGCGATGGTACATGGTAGCTGGCAAGAAAGAGTATGTGGCAATTCCGAATAGCTAGCGAAGACCCAGGAAAATAGAAAACTAATACGGGAAAATCTGTGCCATTCTGTAGCACCACTAGTTCGGTACACATTTCATCCGGTCTGTCTTTATTTTTTCAAAATAAAAACAAAACTTTTCGGTATCAGGGGACCTTAAAAAGAGTATTTCCGTTGAAATCTCGAAATCGATTTTCGACAGCTCCGTATATACAGAGTGTCCGGTGAGGAAACGTCGAAACTTTGAAAATAAGTTCTTAAGACAATTCTAAGCATATTTTTTCTAATAAACTGTTTTTCTAATAAAGAAAATTAAGCCAGAAATAAAAAAGCACTCAATTTACACAATTCGACTCCTTTTTTATTTCTCGCTTAATTTTTCTATCTGAGTAAATATATTCATTTCTTTTGTAAATAATAAACAATTTACCTGTTTCTGGAGTATTTATACGCTTCTATAATGCAAATTGTTGCCTAGAAATGAATTTTTCAAACCAACTTTTGAGTGCTTATTGCGGCCTATCCATTCGGAATATCCACGTAGCTTATTAGACAAAATGTGCTTAGAGTTGTCTTAAGAGCTTATTTTCAAAGTTTCGACGTTTCCTCCCAGGACACCCTGTATGTACGTATACGGGAAAGTAAAAGGAAATTACTATCTTGCTTTTACTACGGTGAACGGATCTCTTTGTTGTTTGTTAATCGTTAACATGGGTGTCAAAAACTAACAGCCAAATAATTAGTAGTTTAAATTACATAAGTAAACAACAACAACAACAACAACAACAACAATAATAATAATAATAATAATAATAATGTGAGTAAGTTTTTTGTAAAGTTAGTGTTTGTTGATGTAGGTCCGCCAGATTATTGTGTTATAGATTTTTGTAAAGTTGTAAAGAAGAGGCGAAGGAGGAGATTTAACGCTGGTGGCGGGGTATAAATCAGAGAGTATCATATCATGGTACATATTAAAAGCATCGACACCTAATTGGTTCAACTGAACGACAACGACATCACGCGGTTAACGAGAGAACCTTATAAGTAATTTTCGGCCTGCGGCCCCCCAGCTCATATGTCACTTCAACGCCATCTACACTTCATTGCACACACTTAAGTCTGGATAGCGTTGGTCAAAGTACGCGTATGCGCGTCGTTATACTGCGATTTTGTAGGAAGAGCTCTCAAGATAACTCAAATCCCATCTTCGCGATGGAATATGTCACGGCATTTCGTATCATTCACAGTCGTTCCGCTAGATTTCGCACAATCGCGACCGTATGAAGCAGTGCTTGCGATCATGCGACTTCTACCGGCAAGATCGAGAAAAGACGCGAAATGCCGTGACATATTCCATCGCGAAGATGGGATTTGAGTTATCTTGAGAGCTCTTCCTAGAAAAATCGCAGTATAATGGACGAAAAAATCCGAGACGAGTTCCTTCATTCACCGCGTAGTGTCGCTGAAAATTGATTGAACCGATAGGATGCAGACGTTTTTCGTACATATGTACCTCCACCATGCCTCCAATATCAAAGTTCACTCTCTTCTTACGATACATAGACACGTATACTTAGATTCTACATTTTTTGTCAAGTTGGAATAAATTAAAGGATACCTATTGTTCACAGTTTTTCAGAAATATGTCAAGTGTGCAAAAACGTTACGTTGTGAAAATATAAAGAATTGGTTATTAGTCCCAGAAATGACATACTCGTCGGCTTGCAATTTCATTCATTTAAATGGCTCCTTTCCTCAAGGGAGCCCTTTCGTAATTTATTTTTAAATGATTATGTATTTTTTCCGAACTTGTAACATGTGGAAACAAAATATCTGCAAGAAGAAATAGCCTCTCTTTCTCTGATGTTCGTTTCTTTACAAGAAAATTATCGTGTGCGCACTGCAGCCACCCAAGATCGGTGAGGAGGCGCACTCTCTGAACGACACTTTAAACCACAGAAGATTTCGCGTTCTGCTGCTCAACCCGAGCGCCTCAAAGTTCACATTGATAAGAGATTGGAAGACCAATCATCATTAGCACGTTGCTTTTCAACACAAAGGATGCAAATACCTTACGCTGGCTCTAATTGATTACTGTGATTATTTCTCCTATGAAATTAACAAATTCGAGCAGTGATTCACAAAAAAATTGTTAGTTTTGTTTATTGATTTGGTGTCCAATCATAAGCTCCGTTTCATTTTTCTTAGGAGACGCTAGTAATCGATCCCTGTGTCGTGTGCACAAGCGCGCTTTTCCATTGTCTCATTCAAACAATTGTTAACTAAAGGAAAAGGCAAACATATTTTGTGTTGAGAAACACAAAAATCTATTTGTGTCAGAGAAACAAATAGATGATACTTTTCGGCAAGCTAATCCAGAGAACACCGATAAAAGTAGAAAATATGTTTGAAAACATGTTGAAAATTTTTGAAAGGACCGAAGCTATATATTTGGAAGAAATACACCAATTCTTTATTATTTTAAATTTTATTTTACGCCAAGAACGTAACGTCAAGAATGTATGTAACGTGCTAAGATGAGAAGTGTATTCTAAGCACGTTTTCTTAATTCTGGAATCCCTACTCTAAGCCATATACAAGTTGAATTCTGAATACAGAAAGAATGAACGTTTTGGCAAGAATTGATAAGAAAATATTCGCTCCGAAGTAATAAAATTTATTTTTATGGGGAAATCAGCTACGGATTTGTGTTCCTACTCTCATCATGACCTTCGCGAAGGAATATACGTCCTGCCACGAGAACATGGAGAACGATAATTTGAATAACTATAGTTACAGATATAGGCACAGATAGTTAAATTACATTTGCGTTCAACAACAAAACAAAGGGCCATATCAGCATTTGGTCAAAGGATCAGGGAAATTGGACGAAAAACCTGATCGACATGGCGGTCACTAGCCCAGAAGCTGAAGCACAAAATTTGTTACAGGTTGTTTAGATTTACACAGTTCAAATAGTAACTAATACATTGAATATCACTGTTAAAACAAATTTTTCGTTTTTGATGGTCAGTATAGTCTCAAGTTGTTTAGAAACAAGTTACGCAGCAGACGAGGTTTTACTTGAAACAAAATTTTGTACAGATTTGTAATCGTTAATGTCATCTGGAAAAGTGTTGTAAAATAATGTTCGTGTATTCTATAAGTATTTTCTGTAGTGAGCTCTTGATACTGTATTTGATGAATATATTTACTACGTCGACTGTTACAGTTATAGATATTAGTGTTTGATGAAAATATATTCCCGTCCTTGAGTTAGGCATTTTTGACAAAAACCACTGCTGAGTAAATCAGAAGACAAGGTAATGGTAAAATTCCTAGATTAATAAAGAGAAGCTTACAAGAATCACGTGGGTGGCATTTGCTTATTATTCATGCAATTCTTTTTTGAAATTAAAAAGTCTGGGAGCTATAAGATGTATTTCCCCAGAATATTATGCCACATCTCAGACTGCAATGAACATTTGCGAAATATACACAATGAGTAGGATGAGGTTGACGGAATTTAAAAGAATTCTGAACACGTAACATAATGAACTTCATTTTGTGTTCATCATTTAAATGGACAAAATTCAAGAAACTGCGAACATTTTGAAGGAAACGAAATAAAGTAAACCCGTACCCACAGGCGGGTTAACAATTTTGTCATCTGTAGACACGCGAAAATTGCCATCTATTTCATTGAAATACCAAGGAAAAAATTATTTTGTAACTTAAATGTAAACTGAACACTTTTTAAAAAATTTTTAATTTGATGTGTAATTGTTGAGAAACTTATTTTTAACGTTTTTGTTTATTTTCATTCTTTGTCAATTACGGCGCCATCTATCACGAAACGTAAAAACGTTGAATCCAAAGCTACGTATTTTTTTGCCAGATAATCCGAATCTGCAAGGGACATGGGTCCAGTTTGGTATCACTGGATGGGCCCCGTCGATACGAACTGGATACTTTCATTAATCAGTCTGATCCGATGCGCACTTTTCGAGATACTTCCAAAACCAATTATAAACGGAACACTATATATGGTTGAGACTTATCCACTTTTTTCGTTAATAGGACCCGGCGAAAATTCGAAAATTCGTCTTTTTTTCTCCACAGCATTTCAATACTTTCACCATTCTGCGTAAGTAGTAGCGAGATAGTAAAAATTAGTCCTTTAAAAAAGGTCATGAACATTGGTTTAAAAACTGAGGAGTTTTTTCACAAATTTTTGAAATTGAATATTTTATTTTCCACACTTCATTTCGCGAACTATGAGTTTGAAATTCTTTTTGAATTCTTCTGTTGGACATGGGACATAGAATCAATACCGTGAATTTATGTTTTATTTATTTAGGTATTTAACGTCAAAAACAGCTGAAAACTGTGTGACGTACTATGGGGAGAAATGTATTCTGGTATCCCTACCCTACTGAACGTTTTCTTAAATTCTGGTACGCTACCGTTGCATATTGAACTCTGAATACAGATGGAAACTAACATTTGTTCTTCGATTAGTATTGAGAATTTGGAGGAATTTTCTTAAGTGTGAAAATGTAATGATCATTTAACATGACATTTTCAGACAAGGAATAACGTCTAATTCGTGTTAAAACGAGCAAATTGGGAGAATATTACAATACTGTAGTATTTGATAATTACTATTACATATTTTTCATATTATTTCCTATTCATATTATTATTTCATTTTTCATGTCAAATATTCATATTATATGTACTGCAAAAGCCACTAGTCCCATAAGAAGTGTTTTTCCTCCGGAAGTGGCGTTAATAATATTCCCCAGCTGGATGGCGAGACCCGGCGCCGACCTACAGTCGACTAGCGGGGTTTTCCCCAAATAGGTATCTCCCATCAGCATGGCGCCGCCCCAGCCGGGACAAGCTCTAAGCTCCCGACCGATCTCCCGGCATGTGTGGGAGTGTACGTGTTGTGCATTTAAGTGTGTGTAAGTAAGGGGTGAGGGTAGGACAAGGAAAGGGAAGGAAAGATAGCGCGCAGTCCGTTTGTTAGGGTTCTGCCCGGCATTCGCCTGGTATTGATCGGAGAAACCATTGAAAACTGATCAGAGCAACCGGCCGCTAGAATTGTCCTCCAGACAGCGCCCAGACCTCGACACTAGCCACCTGGCTACAGGCGAAATCCTGACACTTCGTAGGGACTCGAACGCTGATGCCTCCCGGCCGGTCAGAGGCGTTGCTAGTGACATCAGTTGATGCCCTGAGCCACCTCTTCAGGTCGCTTTCAGTGTTACGCCACTGTGAAATGTATATAACGATCGTCCATTGTTGCTTTAACAATGCTGCGCTGTAGCGAATGCCACAGCAACCACCCTCGCCGGCCCAAAATAGTATATTTTAAGGGTCAAAATACGCAGCGGATATGTTCATGATACATTATTTACCTTAATATACTGAATTCAATGCCAGAAACATATTTTCATAAAGTTTGAAAAAAACAAACTATTTTTAAGCTTCGTTTATTTACGATATAAAGCAGGACCGTCAGACGAACGAGCATGGAATGGTCTCCGCTCAAGTCTTTCCAATTTTTACACACCTGTATTCATTTCATTCGTGGTTTGATGAACTTCAATTGGTTGTCTGGGTATTACAATTACCATCTTAGATTAAGATTGAAGTGATCACACATGAATGCCATTTCCCGCCATTACACGGAAGGGGATTGGAATTTCCTTGAGTAAACTTTCTTTAGGGGCACCTTTCCCAGATATTGCCTTGAGAACGTTTAATAAAAACAATACCTAAAAATAACTTCTCAGGAGAAATTAGAAACCAGTGTATGAACAAAGATGTGCGGTTAGATTAAGATTGTTTTTCCTAAGTTTTTTTTCCTAACCGTTGTTACGTTTATCAACTTTTAACTTTTATCGTCGCCTCTTTTTGCCAAAAGCGTACACTATACAGAGAGAGTATTCGTATAATACGAATAGAGAAGTGTTGCTATTTATTAACACGAGGAAAAACTAAGGTAATGAAACGTGGCCTGTCGCACCTGGAGCCCCGTTTTTCCTGTCGCTTATGCAACCGCCCCGGCGCAAACTCCACACGCGATATTTCACGGCGCGTCGCGTCGCGTCGCCTCGCTCTGCCGTGAAAACAACCCTGACAGCCAGGAGGCGGCGGCGGCGGCGGCGGCGGCCGAATGAGGCCGCGACGCGCCGGCGCTAACAGCAGCGGCTGCGCTTGTTGTCTCGCGCGACGCTAATGGAGCCAGGAACCGCTCACGAAAAGCGGCAAAACAAAAGGAAGGGCAACTACAACTCCTGATATCGCCGCGTGCCCCAAACCTGGCGGTGGCAAAATCGCGGGAAATGGCATTCATGTGTGATCACTTCAATCTTAATCTAAGATGGTAAATTGTAATACCCAGACAACCAAATGAAGTTCATCAAACCACAATGAAATGAATAAAGGTGTGTAAAAATTGGAAAGACTTGAGCTATCTTCCCTCACAATTGAACTTGCTAGTATTCAGCAGAAATTATTCTTTTTAGTTGGTCGACCATTCACAGTTAGTTCGTCTATTTAATTTTTATTGACGACAAAAAATGTTTTTCCCATTAGTGCATGCATCAACATAAGACGAGGATTGAATTGTAAAATTCAGAAAGGTAACATCCCCCCCCCCAAAAAAAAAGCATGGATTGACGAAGCAGCCCCTGCAAGACAAAACAATAGTAGGTCTCTGGGTTCCTCTGTTCCCCCACAGGACCTCTTTTCCACGGACTTTTTGTATTCGATTATTTTACTAGTAAGTGCGACAAATAAAATATAATGCAAGGCAAATGAAAATATTTTAATGATACAATTAATATTACATTAAATTTCGAAATTGAGAATATTCTGTTTCCAATAATTGCGCCCATATTTCACTAAAACTTCTGCAAAATAACGTTTTCAAAAAAACGTGTATTCTGTCAACACAATGTGTTAGAAGAAGTAATTTACTACTACACACAAAATAAATATTTATCCCTTTTTTAATAACCAGGGCCCGGCAAGAGGAGTTTTTCTGTCGAAAAATCGCCATTCTGGGCGGCATTTCAATAAGCGTACTTTTTCTGTACTGAGTAAGCAATATGCTAAAAAGTGAAATCAATGGATTATTATGACATGTTTTGGATGAGCTTTCGGGGACGATGTTAATTCAATGATAAAGAACAAGTCGTTTCACAGAATGGCTCAAATTTTGTCTTACCTGTTAGTCTTCTAATCTCGTTAGTCTGGACTATCTTTTGGGCGTTGCCCCATCTAGTTCCCAGCTAATTACAAGTCACCTAAAAGTCATTTTTTCATGATTTCTCTAGCGGTAGAACTGAAATATTACTAAGAATATTATATACTTGTAAGTGTAAAATCTTGTTCTATATTAAAATTTTGTCAAAAATTTCGAGCCGTTTAAAAAAAAAAATGTCGTTTGAGGTTTTCAGAAAATGTGCAATTTTGAGCTCATTTTCACAGAAAACTTTTAAATTTTCAAGAAACTTCATTCAAAATCATTAATGCATTTCTATTCACACATGAAATAATGCAAGTAAACATTAATGTTAATGATATTAAAAAATATATATATTTGTATAATTTTGAAATAAAAGAATAAATGAATTGGCATTCATGTTATTTTGTTATTTTATTTAATGCATTTAGCATCGTACTTCAAAACGTTTAAAGAAAAAATCACGACCGTTTTCGATAGTTTTCGAAAATGCGGAATTTTGAGCTAATTTTTAGGGAAAAGGTTTTCAGTTTTCGAGAAACTTTAGAAGATATCGTTTGAAACATTTGTACTCATGTATGCAATAATACATACAAATTGCTGGTAGTGTAAATATTAAAGTCGTAAAGATATATTCAAAATGTTACATTTATGTAATTGAAAAAAATAAAAATAAAAAAGAATGCAGCAAAATGGCGTTTTGTGAGATAATGTACAATGCATTTAGCTCTACACGTTCAAAAAGTTTGAAAAAAATTTTTTGAGAAAATCCCGTTTTCGATATTTTTTGATAAAATTTTATGTGACCAAAAATCTCTTCTTTTCATGTGATAGCTGTGGGAAGATTGCCGAAAACATCGAACATTTTGTAGCTTTCAAAAAATCAGAGTTAACAGTGAAAATTATCATTCTGATTTCTATTTTTCACCTGTTACTCTTCGAACTCGTTCTTGTATCCTAGCCATCTCGTGCTAACTAATGCGAACTTTAATCCGAGCATGGTCTCCAGGAAGATTCAAAACGTTTCTAACAGCCGACTTTATCCACAAATTTTCATTAATCAAATCATTAACCGGCTAATTCTGGAATTATTGAGAATCGCACTCTTATCTACATAGCACTGAGTAGGCAAAATAAAAAATTCACGTATATTTTATCGGGTGAATTTCCGGGTATTTATGTATCACGATCTATTAAACAGCCTCTCGAGAGTCATCCGTTGTGCCCGCTCAGTGCGCTCTATGATACATGCGGTATGTGCATTGCGGGTTGCATACTGATTTTTTTGTTGTTGCAAATGTCACTCCAATCCCGTCCCGTCCCGCTTCTAGGGGTATCTTACCCCAACTTCCTTTCCCGATTGAAATACCCCAGTAATAATGTACACCTAGTTTTCTTGGCATTAAATTATTACCGCAAGGAAGAGTTAAGTTGGAACACAAACACATACAATACAAATATTCACATTCATTTATTTTTTGTATATTAATACTTTCAGCAATGGATACATTTGTGAGGTAATGTTTACACGACGGTGATCTAGATAATAGTGTTACGTGTAATCATAATTATTATCTTGGTTATAAGACGAGTATAATATCACAAATCTATTTTGCATACATTGTGGAGAAATTAAAATTTGCGTTTTTCGAGAAGCTCTTGCTCGGTTTCGGAAGAAATGTTTTATACAAACGTTGTAGGAAATGTTATCCTCTTCAAAACTGATTTGAATAATTTTCCTACAGGACAAAAGGTTATATAGATATAGAGAAAAAAAACGAAAAATATGTGAAAAATATAGTTTTTCGGGCCTTCCGGTGTTAGCACTGAGTCTGGGAGATTGAAAGATGGGGTTCCAATTAGTGCCTCCGTAAATATAACATAAACCGTACAATAATTATATTCAAAGAAATACAGTGCAATGAATGCATTCACAGAAAAAGTGTTTATGACTTTCTTCTAGGTAATTCACATTTTCCAGTACTTGACGAATGGAGTAAAAAGCAACTTCTTTCTTATCTCAATAAACACAATGAACGTGTGTGCAAGAATGTACCTGAACTACTTATGAAAATGGGTTTACCGGAATACTGACTAGGGATGCCTTTTGTAGACAGACCTTCTAGAAGTTTGTAATGTGAGCTATTACACAATGGTGCATGAAAATATTAAGAGGATTCAGCACAATTTTTTTATCACAGAAATGGCCTGTGTATGTTGATCTCAAGATATTGAACTTCTTGCTCGGACAGTAAATAGAGTATACAAGGTATACAAGTATCTTTTGCACGTGGGATAGTCACGAACAACAGGATCATTGGAGAGAAGTAACGTAGCATTCACGAGAAAATTGAAGTTTTTGCTGCAAATATCTTAAATGAAGCTTTAAGAGGAGTGAAAATTATTCTCCCACAACTGCCCATGAAACTAATCCGAAAGAAGTAATTTGGAGAAAAAATGGAAATAGTTTCAAGTATATCTGCAGATCCTTTCCTGGACTCAGTAATGAAAACTTAAAGAAGGAATATTCGATTGACCTCAAATTCGAAAGTTCATCAATGATTCCAGTTTCACAACAATAATGACAGACTCCGAAGCACGTGCTTTCACAAAGCATGCAATTACAAAGAATTGCTTCACAACGGACTTACAAACTTTGTCAATTTGGGAGCCAGGATGAGCATAAAGGTACACTTTTCCCATAGCCACTTACAGAGATTTCCTAAAAATATTGATGATAACATTGAGGAGTAAGGAGAGAAGTTCCGTCAGGTTATCAAAGCGAGGAGGAAAGCTGTCAGAGTAGATGGACACTCACATGATGGCAGACTACAGCTGGAGTCTGGAACACAAGTCTTCTAGTAACACACACAAGAGAAAATTAAATAGATTTCTAATGCTATAACATTTGTGTTCTGAATGTTTATATTTCACTAAGTGGTTCATATTTTATATTCATTTTTTACTGACTTGGTAATTCTTGTATATTATTTTTAGCAGTGAGATTTTTACTTTGTCTCTACCACTTACGAAGTAGAGAAAGTTACGTAATTCCGCGCGAAAAACGGCGAATTGTCGGCAGAAAAAATCTTATTACAGTGCCCTGGTAACGAAAACGTGGATAAAAATTCCGTTGCTAAATTTTAAAAAAATCCTCTAAGACATGGTGTAGCCAGAATCCATGATTCGCGCGTATACCGAAAAATCGAATGACGGCAAAACGACCGACCGACCGACCGACCGACCCACCGACCGACCCACCGACCGACCCACCGACCGACCCACCGACCGACCCACCGACCGACCCACCGACCGACCCACCGACCGACCCACCGACCGACCCACCGACCGTGTCACATTTTTACCCAATAATCTGTGTATCTTTCACTCCAATTGTCCCTTCTTATCCTGTCATTCTCCTTCCTTCATTCCACCCAACCTGCCTCCTCCTGCCCTCTCCTCCTCCCAACACCTCTCCTCCCTCTCCCTTCCTTCCTTCCTACACTTCTCCATTTTTTTCTTTCTTTGCCCTTTCTTTCTTTCTTCCTTCCTTACCTCCCTTCTACCTTCCTCCGTGCTTCCTACGATTCTCTTCTTCCTAACTTTTCCCTCTCTCCTTTCTTTCCATACTTTTTTCCTCCTGCCCTCTCCAACCCTTTTCCCTTCCTCCTTCCTTTCCACACTTCTTCCTCCCTTGGTTCAATTATCCCTATGTCAAAGCTGTAAAGTAGTTTTCGAGCAGTTTTGGGAGCATTGAGACGTTTCGGAGGCGTCTGTGTTTTGAAGCAATGTCACCTCTGCAGCGATAAAGCCATTTGGCTCCTTTTAGAAGACGTAGGGGCAAGTAAATCCATTTCTCAGTGTTAGGGAACCATGAAACTTTTCTGTCCAAAAATCGGCGCTTCGTCTGAATCGTTACATAACTTTTTCTGTACTATGCACGTAGTTTGCGAGAAAGTAAAAGTAGGTAGAAAGTTAACAAATTTCAATTCTATACATTTGGTCGGCTCCAACTTTTTCAATGCAACATAGTGTTTTCAGTTCAAACAGTTTTATCTAGATTCGTGACGGACGATTCACTACGAAATGACAAGTGAATTTGATTTTTATAATTTACGTAAGATGTTAAACATAAGTTTGAAAATAAGTACGAATTTTACTGATAGTTAAAAGCACATAGGCAGAGTTCAGAAATATTATTTTGTGAAAGAAGTCGTTGGATAGTACACTATCTCATCTTACATTTTTTCTGAGATTCTTATGAAGGAATCGTTGTAACAGATTATGTCATACAAATCAAACTGTGATAGCAGGTGTACACAATGACGTTTCTCACCTTTCAACTTCTCACACGTGTCAATCGTGCTGGTAATCTTTCCTTTCGAAATTTCAAATGTCTTAAAATTAGTATTCTAAATAGATCTCAATAAAATTACACAATGGTGTACTTAAAAGGCATTTTGTCTCATTAAAATGTAACTAAGCCATTATTAAAAAGTTCTGATAAAAAAAAGACAGCATATAAGGGCAACATATGAAGTCCCCCCAAATATTCCATTTACGTAGCGCATCAAGTTCTGTCGGATCTGTCAAAGCGATCGGAGAAATCAATTTTGGGAACGCTGCAGACTCACAGACAGACATGCGGTTTTGCTCACAGACACACACGGAGTGCCCAGAGAAACTGTGGTAAGTGCCTTGATACCTAAAAACGATTGACAGAAAAACGTCCGCAAACAACAAAAACATGTATTTATTAATTCGTTATTCTTCGTTTTAGATTACAGATTTAAAAAATATATTTCAATTTTGAATTACATAGCATCTTAATGTATATTAATAAATGTCATGTGCAAATTTGGTTGTATTTTTATTAAATAATGTATAAACTATTCTGTAAGAGATATTTTTATGTTTAATTTAGGGGGGTGATACCATTAGTTTTGCCCCAGGTGACACTAACTGAAGATAGGCCACTACATGTGTTCATTCGAAGACACATTGTCGTAAAACTAGTATTACATAACCATTACTAAAGCAAGAAAGTACGTGCTCTTTGAACACTACAGGTTACTTTTGGGAGGTACCTAACGAAGTCACAACATTTTCAAAACTTCCTCACAAATGTCTCCAAACGCTCTGATTAAATTCTGTCCTCGTGTAGCGTAAAGGATGCTTAGAAATGACTCAAGTCTCAGATTCATTGAAATATCTCAATTTTCGAAACTTGCAAAAGTTCAAAATATTTTCAGCGTCTTCCTATAACTTCTGTATTGAAGATAGAGATTATTCTTCTGCATTAAATCTATCGTTCAAAACTAGGTTTTAATGAGGGCGTACGATGAATTTTTTTCATTCAAACTGTCTATTGTTTTCGAGTAGTTTTGCGCGAAATAAAGACAATTTTAAAACCATGATTTTCTGAAACGCATTTCACTTTTTATTGAAAAACCATTAAACGGGATGAGAAAGTCAAGGGAAATTAACTGTTGCTGAACAGAGTTGCTCTGAAGCACAGAAGGAAGCAGTCGCGTGGCCTGGGGCGCCCGAGTGGTGCAAAGGTGCAAAGTCCGAGGAGCCGCGCGCCGGCGATCCGCCTTGGACCTCGCCCAGCGCCAACACAGCGCCTGAAGGCCTCCGCCGCCACCTTGGGACAGGCGGCGCGCAAGAACAAGCGCTTGAGACTGAAAGCGGAGGCCTCAGCGCAACGCGACAACTCAATCATTCGCAATTCACGAGCCCATGTCGAATTGCATTCAAGCACACGAACGAAGCAGCACCAGGTGTGATAACAATGACTTTTTAATACGAGCGTCCAAACCAACAGATTAGCTTAACAAATTTCAATCAAAGTGTATTTATACAATCGTAATCATTTACTTTCTCGCGATCTGTTTTGCAGGATAAAGATATTATTGTAATGCAGGAGGGAAAAAGAAACTGCAAGTTTTCACAGGAAAAACTCTTCTGGCCGGGCCCTGGTAAGAAAAAGTTGAAAAGTCTTATTCCTGTATGAATTTACTTTCTCTAACAAGTTGTGAAGTCAGAATTCATGTTTTGTGGGTGCTTGATACCGAAAATGTCAGTCTGTCTGTGGACAACAGTAGCGCCTAAACCGTTCAGCCGATGTTCTCCAAAACGGATGTCATCAAGTCGATCTGATCGAACTCGAAACCCTGCGAAATTGAAACGGATATTTTGATTTTGGGGGGTACTTTACATCAAGTCTCAACAAAATTTTCAAAATTTTCTCAAAAATGGCTCCAAATGTTTAATTAAATTTCTCTCTGGATATCATGAAGAAGGTTTTTTCTAAATAAAATGTGTTGCTCACGAAGAGATCCTAAAATATATTTTTTCTAAAACCATTGTACTAGAAGTATTTCAGGTTTATCCACTTGGGTTGGGTATTTAGGGTTTGGAGGATGCTAGGAATCCTTTTGGATTTTAGCCTTCTCCGGTTATAACTTACGTAAGATATTAAACATAAGTTTGAAAATAAGTAAGAATTTACTGACACTTAAAAGCACGTAAGCACTTTCATGTCCCTCTGTACAATGTAACGGGTATTTCTAGATGGTCTTATTGTAACTTTGAAAGTGGGAAATAAGATTCGATTTTATTGATTTGTTGATAAGTGATTGCGGAGATGTCAACTGCTAAGGCCATTAATCCCGCAAGTGTAATGCATGTTTGTTTTTTTCTCGGGAGGAGCCGGTGACCTTCCTCCGCTGGAAGACCATCCTCTGAATTCCAGCGGCCGGCTGCTCTGATCGGTAGTCTTCCATGGATTCTTCGGTCAACAACAGGCGAATGCCGTAGCAGTACCCTAACAAACGGGCCACGGACCGCACGCGACCTTTCCTTCCTCTTCTTTATCCTATCCTCTCCCCTTACACACACACACACACACACACACACACTTACACTACACTATCACACATGGCGGAAGAACGGTCGGGAGCTCAGAACTTGTCTCGACTGGGGCGGTGCCCCTCTGGTGGGAGATACCTGTTACGGGAAAATCCTGCTGGCCGACCATAGGTCGGCGCCGGACTCCACTAAGTAGCGGGGTAAGATCACCGCCACCTCTCGAGTGGGAGAACATGCACTACACTTACGGAACTAACGAACTTAGACGGACCGGACGCAGTAGACGCGCCCGGATTCACCAATCAAAAAAATGGGTCTCCCGGGTCATGGGCTCTCGCTTAAGCGGTGTGCATCGCCCACTCTCTCCCGCGGACAGGCTTCCCACAGGGACGAGGCCCGAGCGCTTCCCGGCCGGCGCGGCGCGCGGCGTGGAGGAACGCATTTTCCTGAACATTCAGATGCGTTTTTTAAACAAATCCTTCATATTTTTAAAGTCGAAGTGCAATCCGTCACGTCTCCGTGAAATTCTCTTTCTTTAGAGACCTCATTTATAAAGATTGGTTGTGTGTGAGAGCTGCAAAGGGACGGTATACTACTGAAATAATATAGGAGACGATGCTACAAAACTTGCGATATTCTGTCCCGGGAATAGGATGCTTAATATCGAGCCAAAATATTGTTCGCATAAAACTCTAGACATTGCTGGGTTGATTTCACGAAAGGTGAATATTTCATAAAAGTGAACTTTGAGACGGAGACAAGCAGAACTTGTTAAGAAAACCAATGTCTCTCGCACCTGTTCAGGGAACACAAATGAACTGGGTAGAATCTTCGGAAACTGTGTATGTTATCTATCTCAACATATTTTTTTTAAATTCTGCCTATTTTTAGAAAGACAATGGCCTTCTTGTCCCTCCTCCTGGAGCAGCCCATGGAACAAGAAAGAAGTGCATATCAAATACATTCCGATACATGTGAAATGTAAGATTAAATGGTTTTATGTACTTTTACGTGTTATTCAATGACTTGTCCTTGAAATCCCAGGAATTTAAAACCACAGAGTGAAAAATAATACGAATTATCTTGTAAGTTTTTAACCAGCTCTTAATAAACGCAATTTCACAAACAAATCCGTATACTTCAATAGCGGCTATCGGAACTTTAACTTCATCTTCACGAGTATCGCTAGCTGTATGCGCGCACATCCGTAACTAGCGAAAAAACGGGCTCAGCTGTTGTACTGTATAAATACGTATAATGTGGAGGACTTCTTTCACCAAAAACTTTGTACAATATTGTTAACATAATAACTAGTAAATTGTTGCTCCTGTCCCTGTATTGCGACTAAAAGCATGCACAGAGCTTTCACAGATCACTATTGGACAATGTACAACAAGCTAACCCTCCATTCTTTCCCAACGGTCTGGTCGCTACCAACATAAATGCCATTATTCTTAGGAGACCCTGACTACTCGCTGCGGAGCAACGAGA
Source organism: Acheta domesticus (assembly GCA_031308135.1). Taxonomy (NCBI): domain Eukaryota; kingdom Metazoa; phylum Arthropoda; class Insecta; order Orthoptera; family Gryllidae; genus Acheta; species Acheta domesticus. The sequence goes on along the minus strand of JAHLJT010009507.1, from coordinate 3,685 downwards.
TAGAACAATAGAAATCTACAGAGTGGCTACATCTGAAGCCGCCACATTTTCTGTCGGCAACTCAGGAAACGTGTGCGTAGTTGTCAATACGATCGAACAGCATTTAGAAGAATTGTAGTATTTAAAAAACATGAGTTTTAGTGTTTCTTGCGCACCTTTGCAGTTCTTAGCCCTTCTTGGCCCTTGAGCGTATTTGGAGTAATCCTCCCTTAAATTTCTGTTCCTCTTGTCTCGTCACGTCACAGTCGATGCCTTTTATCCCTTCAGCCAGGGATTCGGCGCCTTTAGTAACCAGAGTTCCCAAACGGCCTCCGTCCAGGAATCTGAGGTGCCTCGATTTTATCAACTTCCATGACTTCACAGGAGCGCTGTTAAACAATTCAACTAACGACGTCGAATTTAAATACCAGGTTTAAGTTTGCTTGTTCCTAACGAAAATTATACTTCTGAATTTTCTTCTCAGTAACACTTTGATTTTGCGAAAACTTTCGAGTTTTACAGTTCTGATTATTACTAATTATTAACTGATAACTTTAAATTGATTACTCTATGGAAATGTGCTTGACAGTAATTTGAGAACAAACCACAGCCTCCGAAACAAAAAATAAACAAATATTTTAACAAAAGGTATAGCCGAATAAGGGGGTGAAAAGTGCCCCCAAACCAAATCGATATTCGCAACACTCATATGAAATAGAATTAAAAAAGTCGTAGATTCCCAAAAGAATCAGCCTCCTAGGACAATCTGTTGCAGAGGTACAATGAGAAACGCGTTTTTCATGTTGTTTTTTTTCTGAGCTTCTATTGCATATATCTGGCTAGAAACAATTGCAGAGATGAAGGAAAATAGATGAATTTGAAGGTACTTTTTTCAACTAATTTTGGTGCCAAATTCAAATAGAAAAAAATAAATATTGTGATATACCAGAATATTACAAATTTTATTTAATAATATTAGCTGTATATGGGGAAGATAAATGGGTATGCAATATGGCGGTATACGGCCTTAGCAACGACAGCGCAGAGGTGGCAAGGTCAACAAACTGTACACAGTCCTTGAAGATGTCAAGACGCTGGCTAGATAGCTAAAGAAAATAAGATGAGGTTGGTTCAAAAACGAATGACTGACGGGGTCGTGGCTACTTGGGTTCGTAAGAGACGCACGGGTTGGCTAGTGAAGATTAGACAGTCTAATTTTGCCGCTGTGTTTGGAAAATAGAATGAGGGACGCTTACCGAACCATAAAGGGTTTAAAGAACACATTGAACAGGACATTCTGATTCTGGGTGTCGGGGAGTGAAGATCGCGGATTTTGATAGTAGACGGACGTGGTGTAAAGATCGTTTGCGGACATTATATTAGGAAAGTGGGACTTGTATATTTTTTTGTGAGAGAAGTAATAGTTTTTCGGACTCTGAGAATTATTTGCCAGAAGTGAATTCGCGGAGGACTTGCACAGTTTTTCGGATATTGCAGTTGAACTTTAATGTTTACATAACCAGTGGGAAAGATTAGGAACTGGGAGCATCGGATAAGAACCGATAAATAGTTTATGCAGTGTGGACTGGACGTGTCAGCAGCAGCGCAAGACCGGAAGAAAGAAGCGAAACTTGGAACCAACAACGGTCAAGTGAGAAGCGACTACGGAGCGTCGGCAAGCAAAAGGGTAAAGAAATACTGCAGTACAAAAGAGATAACGTATTTAAAAGGTCATGACCATAAAATTAATTGTTAAAACTTAACGTTAAATAAATTATTGAATTTTGTTCTTTGGAAATGAAAGGAGTTTTCATTTGTCAATCATAATCTTTAATTAGTTGGAAGCATATAATTATTACATTTCAGATTCCACGCCATACTGTATAGTTGCAGATCAGGTAATCGGCTATCGAGGCGATAGCGAGTATTTGTATCCGGACCCATCGACCCAAGCTAGCTGGATGTTTATACAATTTTGTTTAAATTAGATGGGAAAACTTTGGTAGTAATTAATGTAACTGTTTCTGGCGCCCAAATCTTAATATAAATTTGGAACAGGCCATAATTACAACCACACTCTTGATGAGACGATGATAAAGGTATATTTCAATATATTTTTGAAATTGATTTTCGACGTAACGACGTTTCGACGTAATTGATAACGTAGGAGTACTGTCTCATTTTCCCCCTAGAATGCGTCTCATAACATTCTAAAACATATTTTTTCTTCAGATTTTTAAACAATGTGGACGATACTGAAAAATAATTTAAACAGATTTATCAATTTAAAAATTTGATATTTGCGACAAAATGTGATTAAAAAGTTTTTTTACCAATAGAATACCAATACCGCACATCAATCAAGACATATGAACTCCAAATCGTAAAGATGTCACACATCGATATGCACCAAACTCAAACGGAATATGGTGGAAAGAGATTTCTCTGCATGGCAAAGACATCTATTTGCGCTACCTAAGAATGCAAATATAACGAAAATGTTTTCCGAAACACCTGATGAAAGAAACGGTATGCAGGGGGCTATGCCTTCTCAGGTAACGCAAAGTGAAAGTGGAATAGCTTGGAAGGGGGGCTGAGGGGGGTACTGCCCGTTGTGGAGGAGGTGCGCCGGGCAGGGCCCTTGAAACGCAGGTACGGACAGAGGCTTATCGTCAAGGAAGGGGAACCAGAGATATCGGTAGCATTGACCTTATCTTCAAGATAAAAGGGAAAGGGAAGACAGCTCCAAACGGACCCCGGAAGAAAGGGTAATAACTAGAGCCCTGGTTTCTATGCAAAGAATTTATTTATTTTTGCTAATGGTTACTTGTAAAATCATCTCATATCTTTACGAATCTGCCCAATTAGATATTCCTGGCGTATTTTATTTTCCTCATTTTTGCATATTGTGGCATACTTTACTGTTACTATACATTTCTGCATATTCAGCGTATTTTTTGGAAAAATAAGGAAAATAGTAATAATTTATTAAACTCAAACTTCTTGAAATCGGTACGTATGACTCAGGTAGCAACACCGCATGCTCAGGGACATGCCCAATGTTTAAAAATATCTTAACAGAATGACGAACCAGCATTTTCAGAAACAAATTTAGAACCTACCAGTAATGTTCTGTGCTCAATATATATTTTACGTTATTTACACAAAATTACCTCAACTGATTGACGAACCAGTTTCTCAAAAACAAATCTAGAAATGTATCTAGTAATAAATTTGTACAATTTTTAATTTCCCGTATACGTACGGGAAACGTACGGAGTATTATAAGTAGAATAGGGAATTTATGTATGCTGTGCGGAAAAACTACAGATTTTCGGCACAAAAAAATTATTGCCGGGCCGTGATAACGAAAAAGTGGATAAATCCAGTTACTAAATTAAGAAAAAAATCCTCTAATACGTGGAGTAGCCAGAATCCCTGTTTTGTACGTCCTTCATACCGAAAAACCAATTGAAAGCATAATGTCCGTCCGTCAACGCTGGCGCCCTAAACCGTTCAGTCGATTTTCTCCAAAATTGATATTCCCAGATTGATCAGAATGAACTCGGGACTTGCACTTTAAAGGGAATATTTTGATTTTTGACGTAGACGTTTTTGATAGTTTTTACGTTTTACGTAAAGCCTAAAACATTGTTCAAAATTTTCTCAAAAACGGATTCAATTTTGTTTTTACTAAACTTTGCCC
>JAHLJT010009506.1:0-24407 GCA_031308135.1 Acheta domesticus | reverse complement strand
ATTTTCTGTTTACGTTATGTGCACTGTTATATATCCGCCTTTATATCCACCACTGTATTTAATTTCCTTTTTTATTAACAAAATTAACACGCTCATTGTGACTCTTAAGCAATATATTAAAGCAGTCGCTTTTTAAAAACATATTATGTAATTATAACTAACAAAAAGTACAATTTAATAATTGATTGTTCACCAGAAATGTTATAATCTCCAAATCACAGCAAAATGAAAATCATGAGAACAATCTCTCACATCAAGATTGACATAAAAATAGAATATTTGGCAATTCCAAGAAGAGTAGTGTTTAATAGCACATATATTTGTGACCATTTTCCCCCATTATGAAACTGAATAAAAGAGATCAACGAGGAAACCTCTGTGACGATATGTTACGGGCAAACACAAGATTATCATGGGTATTGTTAAATAGAATGCGAAAGGCTTAATATTTTATACGATGTCGTAAACGACACTGCACTATTGTCAGAAATTAGAACAGAAAATATCCTGATATTTGCTTCAATAGAACCGTCTTATTCTATTAAACATTGTTAATGAAAAAACCGTTTATTGCTATCATCATCAAACAAAAACAATTCAGTATCAAAATTTTGTGTTTAGCAAAACACTAACATTGTGATTACATCGTAGCAAAGCAAATTCAGCACTACAAGCAATTATAATACTTGGTGTCCAAATCTAATATGTATAATTTGTTGTAGTTTCATATTTCGCACTGTCATATATAGACAACAAACATTTACAGTATAATACAAAAGGCAATATTACTTAAACTGTATGTGACTGTCGTTATCGCCGACTGCCCTTTACATTTACGAGCTATGGCTCGAATAGCGCATTCTAATTGGTGGTCCCCACTCCTAGAGAAAGTCTCATCCTCACCGTTCATCGATTTTCGCATTTGCCCCCGAGCTGCTCGTGCGCAGCTCCTAACGTTAGTAAAAGTGCAAAATGCCGTGCAGGTCTGCCATAGAGATATCCCCCCTTGAGTAGCCGAGTTTCTAATCATCATTGTTAAGCAACGATTACAAAATGTTGAGCTTTAAATGTTGGCTCGAACATTTCTTCAGTTAATTTTGTGGAGAACATTTTCTTGGTGATAAGTGAGAGTACATGGTGAAAATTTCTTTCATTTTCTAAACAACCAATGATGAACCATGAATACGAAAGAAAAGGGGCAAAGTTGGAAAATATTATTATATGTGTAGAAAATATTTAATCAGATACCGTTATCAATTCATTAATATTTGTCTGTAATCATTGGCATCTGATTGTACCGAGAAGTCGCCAGTTTTTATTATGCTATTCTCACCAGTCGAACCCTTAGGGGTGGGAATAACAACCCTTTTTATCGTCTTCGGATCGAGGCGATGCGAAGACGCGGGAGAGATTCTAGGTTGGATTGTCGACACTAACCAACTGCTGGATTGTCGACACTAACCAAGTAGGTGGGTCGAAGCCGACTTCTGTAATGTGGTGCAAAACGGTGCTCGGACGGTGCTTGGCTTCGAGGGAAGGTAGTGCAAGGGAGAGGTGTATTTCCTCAAAGCCTACCGCTTACAATCATCTCAGAATCTCGCCTGTGTTTCTTTAAACCATGTGTTTCTATGTTGTTTCACTATGAGAAACGCTGTGTGTTTCTCATGTTTATGAATTTATGAAGATGCATTCATAAAACTATATTCAGAACACGTAATTAAGATACCTTTTAAATAGTAAAAGCAAGAACAAATCAAAGCTACCATTATAGGTTGTAGAAGAAGTGAGTCTATTGTAGTTGACTGGACCTCGTCAACTACTGGACTGACTGTCTATTGTAGTTGGCGGGGAAAAGATGTCAGCGCGCATGCGCAAAACAGGCGCCAAGCACTGTGTAACGATCTGTTCATGGATGACGAGATATCTAGGCCACATTGATCAGGCGTTCATTGATCGTTTTTTAATCAATGATGAATTCCAGTCACCACCAGAATAGTTACATAATACGCCACGAACTAACCTTTTCCACGAGACTCCCTTTTTCCATCCTTCCTGCCGGCCGATGGTCTAATTCTTCCGCAGCGATTCTCCCCAAGCATTCCGGTTTTACGGAAAGTACGAGATGGTTAGGGCAATACCCGAGTGGGAATCCGTATATTATCGTACGAAGAAGGTAGCACCCAATATCAGTGGCTGCCTTCTTCGTACGATAGGTGGCTTAGGGGGAAGAACATGGTAAAACTCACAGACAGATGATTCAGTGGCATGTTAGGAGAATAACATTGACTTTCATCTTAATTTATGTAATAATTCTACTTTGTTTAATGTCGTATTTCTTACTTATTATACAAGATTGTTATTTACAACTTAATGATAGTACTTCTTAGAAGATACTGTGCTCTGATAAAAGGTACAAGCATTTCCTCATATAACTACTTTGTTTCCTGTTTTAGTCTTATCGTATAACTTTTTATCTTACTGCCATGGATATAGGGAAAGCTACAAAAATAATAATAAGTTTTTCCTTCTAATAACGTCACAGCTTACTTAAAATGTGTCTTTTTTCAATAATACGTCATTTACCACTGAAATATCCAATGTATTTAACAAAATAATCTTCTGATAAATTACTTATGTAGTTATTCAATTCTGACATTTTACTTTTATATTAACAAATATATTTACATTAAACATAACTATAGCTACTCGGATATTTATTATTTTGGATAGTTCACTTTTTAATTATATTCCCAATACTATTACGTCGGGTTCGTTATTTTTACTCGTTCTCAGGGCTTCTTTATGCTACTTACTTGAAATCGTGGGCCTGAAAATCAACCACTCGTATAAAAATTCGGCTAGGTAAAATTACTTACTATTGAAAAGTTAATATTGGTGGCTAGGATGTCATGGAACATCAATATTTTTGTTATTTAATTTTTAATATTTTCTTGCCGGAACGTTAAATAAACAATGTTTATGTTGACTTTAAATGTATAACAAAATTTATATAAACAACTCCATTCTTACATTCATAGCAGCTTTACTTTCTCATTCACACAGATGTTTGGATCCGTTAAAATTTAGAATATTTTTACCATGGCCATTTTAATTCATTCTTTTCTCAATTGGCTTAATATTAATCTTAACATGCTTATACAATCTTGACCTTGTACATTTAATATGAAATGTGTCCGTAATTTCTTAAATTCTGTCGACGTTCCTGTTTTTCTTACTTTCCTGACGCTGTTCCTTTAAGCACGTTTGGCCGCTAAGGTCCTTTATACTCTAATACGTATCTTTGGTTTCCACTCCAGCCATTTTTTTCTTACATAACCACAAATTAATGTTCCGTTTCTATCATCTCCGACTTTTATCTGGTTAAATATTTATCACACTGGCAAACATAGTTCTTAAATTAAACTCGATTTAGATGACAAGAATCGTTCGTTTTTACGTTCAGCAACATTTACCATCTACCGCAATTTTTGTGTACGTCTTTACTCGCACACGGCTCACAACGATCTCATAGTTTATTTGTCTTCAATAACACAATTTTCTCTGATCGTTTTTTGTTACTATTGTTTCTATAGCCCTTCGTCGCAATGATGTCACCCCTTTGCTATTGCGTAACATTAATCCTCTTTGTTAAATTGTAATAAAGTATTTATTACATTTAATTTAGATTTAAATTAAATGTCATTTTATTACAAAGCAATGTTAGAATAATTCATATATAACATTGAAATGTCAAATTTTCCTCTCGTTTCCCCTAACAAGCCGAAACTTACTTCGAATTTTGTATTCATTTTATGAGTTTAATTAATTGTCATGGAGATGGCATGGTTAATCTCAATACATACACATTTAATTTTCATATTGTACATGCCTTCACATGCCTTCATCGTGTTTGATAAGTTGTTTAGTTAAATTTCTAAACCAACAGATCTACCAGTCACTGTTGATTTATTTTTAAGATAGATGTTTAAAAGCCCATTCTTGAATGCACATTTTTGGAATTCTTATCTTCGACATCCTTTTGCTTTCGCTCTTTTCAAAATATAACTTCAATTCTTAAATTAGTGACATTAATATATTTTACAAAATGTCGTTTAATTTCCGTGGTGATAGCAGATATCTTGTGGTAATCCGTAATGGGAGATAACGGATAATCATCCCACAACAAAAAAGTTATAATATTTATTACAACATGCTCAAAGTAACTTTCGGAAAAAGAATTTCCCATTTTCAGTGGGTCTCTAACATAGAAAAGGAAAAAAATGAGAGATTACATAAAGAAGTAAACACACATAAAGCAAATTATGAATTAAAATAGACAAATGAAATGAAAAACTAACATAAATAAAATTAAAAATTACTTACTGCCCAAGCAACGTGAATCACATTTTGTCGCCGTTCAACAATGAACTTCTCAAAAACTCACTTCATTCTTGCCAAGGCAGCGTACGGTGGTAATATAAAATTAGTGTTAAAAAAGCAATTAATACAAATTTATGGTACTCAATTTCATCAATTTTTCTTTTATGTTATATTTAAATCGTATTTTTAAGAGCGAAACTCTAATTGAGCTAATTTCATTAATGGTTTGCTTGAAAGAAAATGCATCAATACACTGATAATGCAAAAAAACATCCCACGCAACACGGGCAAAAAATATGGATTATAAATAGGTTTTAACACTTTTTTTAAAATGTTAATTTTTAAATATGTAAAAAAAGCTCGAATGTAAAGAACAACAAAGAAAATATGAAATAATATACAAATTCTAACTTACGTAGCATACAACTGCGTGCAAGCACTTCTCAAATAACGTTCACGAGGCACAGAAAATTCGAAGTAAGCGACTATGTTTGGCGCCAAATTACACAAAAATACCCCTAGTTCAAAAAATTCAACATGACATTATTGTAAGATCTGTTATATATTAACACATTTCATTAAGAAACAATGTTTATCTTCATCATGTAGTTGTAGGAAGACGGGTAAAAACATTTGAATTTTTGCCAATTTCAAAAATCAAAATTTTCAGATACCTGCGCCAATCTCTTAACCGTCCTATACGGTATCCGAGGTCAAAATGTAATCAAAAAACTTGGTGCCGTTTTTGAGAAAAAATGTTTAAACAAAATTAAAAATTACCAATTTTTTAAGTCAAATTATATGCGAAAATATATGAAAATATAATTTATGCAAATATGAACATAAATGTGACAATTATAACTCCTTTTCTTACATCTACATCAAATCACAACAATGACATGTAATTTACATATATCCCCGAGCGCGAAGCGGAATTCAATGTTACATTCCCTACATTGCCGATATTCCCTGAGAGCTATCAATTTTTACTTTTATTTAATAATTTCTAAAGGAATAATGCGTACATGTGAAACAAAAGGTCGAATGAAAGAAACAAACAAAGAATATATGCAAATTCTAACATATGAAGCATTCAACTGTCTGAAGCGCAGTAAATTTGCAGCGAGCTATTATGTTTATCACGAAATTACAAAAACTTATTTCAAGATGTATTTTTGATAAATACAATTTATTGAGAAAAAAAATTGTATTTTCACAATTGTGGTTGTAAGAAGACGACGAAAACGAAGCGCAGTCCATTCCGAGCGGGCTATTATCTTTGTCACGAAATTATAAAAAAACTACTCATATTTTTAAAAAACTTCAACATGACCTTATTTGAAGATCTGTTTTTGATAAGCACATTTCATTAAGAAAAAACAATTGTATCTCCACAATTGTAGTTGTAGGAAGACGCCGAAAATGTTTTGATTTTTAAACATTTTTGCAAAATAAGGCATTTCAACGAACATGAAACCTGCACCATTCTCTTAAGCTTCCTTTGTGCTAGGTAAGGTTATGCTAAGAACCTAATTTAATAAAACTAGTGGTGCTACAGAATGACACAGACTTTCCCGTATTAGCTTTTCCGTATTAGCCTTTGGTCTCGGCTAGCTAATCGGACTTGCCACATTCTCTTGCCAGCTGCCAACTATCACCGCCCAAAGTACATTTCTTTGACATTTTCTTAATTTTTCGGTTTCCTAATAGTAGAATTGAAATATTATTTAAGAATATTAAAAAACAGTAAAATCCCGTTCTAAATTGCAATTTTCTTTGAAAAATTTGGAGCCGTATTTAAGAAAATGGCGTTTAAGCGCAACTGTAAAGGGGAAATTTGAAGCTCTTTTTGACAGAAGTTTGAGAGTTTTCAAAAAATCATAATTTGAAGTCATTTGAAGCACATACACGCACAAATTCAATAGTGTTGACAAATTGTTGGAAATGTGCATACTTAACGGCGTGAGAGATCTTTCAAAAAAGTACTTTTGTGTAATTTTTGAAAAAAGGAAATAATACACAAAATTGAACTTTACACAATATTTAAAGAGTGTAATTAGCACTATCAGTTCGAAAAGTTTGAAAAAAAAAATTTGGATCCATGTTTGAGAAGCGTGTCTGTAAATGCGGAAGTTTGAGCTACTTTCCACAGAAAACGGTTTGAGTTTCAACAAACTTTACTTGACATTATTTACAGAAAATATCCTCACAAATATAATTATTAGAACAAATCGCCGTTAATGTAAATATTAACGACGTGAGATACAAGTCAAAAAAAATTACACTTTCGTATTTTTGAAAACAAAACAGCAGTTTGGCGTTTATGTTCATCTCAGAGTACATTCGGTACTATTGTTATCAAAAGTTGAAAGAAGAAATTTGGAGCCGTTTGTGAGAAAATCTTGCTTTTGTAATTTTTTAAATTGCACATATTGCACGCAATGCTGCGCGAAAACTACTGAAATTTTCAAAATGTTACAGGATCTTAATGAAAGAACTCACTATGGAGAACAAATTTTAATTGAAGGAAAAAATCTCTATCTTTAATTTTGTAGTTGTTGGTAGACGCCAAAAAAAATTCAAATTTTTGCAAATTTTCGAAAATCCAGAGCTAACCGTGATATTAGGACCTACACCACATTTATAAGTGAATTTTAGTCAGTTCTTACAAGAAATTTAAAGAAACAATTTGGAGCCGTTTTTTGAGAAAATTTTGAAAATGTCCGGGGGACTTCATGTAAAGTACCCCCAAAGTTTACGGAATTTTTTCAAAATCTTAAAGCTTTGAGACGAACCAGATCTATATGGGTTTATTCAATTTGAAAAAATGCTAGATTTTGTTTAGGCATTACTTGTGTTCACAGACGAACGGACGGACAGACGGACGATTTGCTTTCAATTGTTTTGTCGATATCAAGGACCCCCAAAACAGGCATTCTGGCTACACCACGTGTTAGGGGATTTTTTCGTCATTTTAGCAACTATTTTTATCCACTTTTTCGTTATCAGGGCCCGGCAATGAATTTTTTTCTGTCGAAAAACCACCGTATTTTCGCGCTGTATTACATAACTTTCTCTATACTATGTATATTACTCCGTATATAAGTACGTATACCTGAGAGTAAAAAACATTGGGCGGTTTTTAAGAAAAAATGGTTTAAAGAAAATAATAAAATTGCCTATGACACAAAATTTCGCAAAAAATACTCATGTTTTGAAAAATTGAACATGACTGTATTTGAAGATTTATTTTTATGAACACATTTCATTAACAAAAAATGTATCTTCATAATTGTAGTTGTAGGAAGACGCCGAAAAAATTTTGAATTATTTCAATTTCATAAAATCAGGGCTTTCAACCAACATGGAGAGTTGCACTATTTTCGTAAATATCTTTAGATTATTTAAAAACAAAAATTTCATCAATATTCTAGGAGCCATTTTTTTGAAAATCAATCAATCGATTTTAAATCATAGAGCTATAAAACGTGAATTTTGTCTGCCCCATGTGTTGGAAGATTTTTTTGTAAATTTAGCAACTGGATTTATCCATTTTTTCGTTAACAGAGCCCTGTAATGAGTTTTTTCTGCCGAAAATCCGCCGCACGCAGCATTACATAACTTTCCCTATACTACGTATATACTTCGTATATACGTACGTATGTGGGAAAGTAAAAACGGCAAGGGAGAAAATATGAACAAACGGGTAAATATTCTGCTCGCTTTCGGTCTGGGTAATCAAACCTACGGCCATAGCGGAAACTGGTGTCACTTTAAACTGATAAAAATTTACACAATAAATTCTAAAGTAATGCTTGTGGGCAACAAAGCAGCCACCATGACTCACAGAGAATGAGATTTTCAAATGTGGACAATTTTTTATAGTTTCATAACAATTGCATGGAAATGGAAATGCGTAAAGTAAATCATTCTCCGTCAAGCCGAAACATACATTTTTATTATCGTCAACGTATTCTCCTCGTTGACCTTCAATAACTGTGTGAATGTTTTGAAACAAACATTTCAGAACTTTAAATTATTTTTACTTTCCCGTATATGTATGTTTAAACGAAGTAATATGCGTAGTATGAGGAAAGTTATGTAATGCTGGGCGAAAAAACAGCGGATTTTCGATAGAAAATAATTCATTGGCCGGGCCCTCATAACGAAAAAGTTGATAAATTAAGAAAAAGCTAATCATACTACCAATGCACATACTTCTCGCACTGTTTCTAAATGCTCCAAAATGCTATTACACTACTACATAAATCAGCAAAAGTGTTTTCAACCAGCAAATTTTGTTCCGCTCCGCGACCCGAACTCAGATCGTCAGAGTCAACGTGCCGGTACACATACCACTACGACATACAAGCGCGGAATGGGTCGAACCCGGGGAGAGGCATAAAAAGGTAATGACCAATTCATGAAAAAAATTAATAATTTGGGACAAAGTATAAAAAATTCCAGCATAGATATATTTTTTGTTTTCTCATTGAAATTCAAATTCAACTAATGGCGATAACAAAGCATACACTTTATTGCATTGTTTCTAAATGCCTCGCAATTTTATTCTTCCACATAAACCAGCAACAGTGTTTTCAACCAGGAATTTTTTTTCGCTCGAAGTCTCGAACTCAAATCCTCAAAACTAATGTGCCGGCTCTTATAACACAACGCCACACAAGCGCCATAAGGGTCGGAATCCAACAGAGCCTTAAAATGGTAAATGCCTAATAGGAAATCAATTGATTTGATGGTACGTACGTTTTACAAATCCAAGAAGGGATGTGAAAAATTGTTAAAAAGTTGAAAATTTGAAAATCACAGATACTTCCAATTTATTTATCGTAATTAATAATATTTGTGATTATTCAAGTGCTTTCTGTGACAACTAGCTCAAAATTCTGCATTTTCAGAAACGCTCAAACGCCATTTTGGAGTAATATAAGTAGTATAGGGAAAATTACGTAATGCTGCGCGAAAAAAACGGCGGATTTTCGGCAGAAAACGAAAAACATTACCGGGCCCTGATAACGAAAAAGTGGATAAATCTAGTTGCTAAATTAGGTCTTAACTAGTGGTGTTACAGAATGGCATAGGCTTTCCTGTATTAGTTTTCTATTTCCCTGGGTCTGGGCTAGCTATTCAGAATTGCCACATACTAATGCCAGTTGCCATCTACCGCCACCCAAATTACATTTTCTTGGCATTTTATTAATTTTTCGGTTTCCTTATGGCAGAACGAAAATATTTCATTTAGAATATTAAAGAACAGTAAATCCTTGTCCTAAATGGCAATTTTCATTGAAAAATTTGGAGCCGTTTTTAGAGAAATGGCGTTTAAGCGCTACTAAAAATGCGAAATTTGAAGCTCTTTTTCACAGAAAATGTTTGGAAAGTTTTATACGGCTGTTGCCGCTTCTCGCTTCTCAGTTTTCACCTCTTCCTATCTTCCCAGTCTCCATCTTTGAGGCCTCTTGCCTCCATTTCTTCTTGGACGTCCTTTTTCCAAATTCTTGGTGATCTTCCACGCTTCTTCCACTCTGGAGGTGTCCGTGATCAGCTCTTCTTAGACCATATATTGCTTCCCATACGCTGGAGATGCCCATACCAATTTATTGGTTTGTTCCATTTGAATAGAAGATGCGGCTCTCTACGTTCATCATCTGTCTTATTGTTTAATTTCTAATACGATCCAACCTGGACGCCCGGCAGCACCTTCTCTAGTAGTCCAGAACAGCCAATATACAGAGAACAGAGAGAGGGATGAGGTACAAGTAAGTGGAAGAAATACCACATCCGAGAAAGGGACTGCTAGTTGCGGAGGAAGGAGCATAGGAATAGGTGTGACAGTAAACAAGGAACAGGATTGGTGTGACGGGTCGATATAGGATGCTACTTTGACGCTACGCTGAGACCTGTACAGCATGGGTGACCCTACCAGTAGCAAGCTATTCATTAGCCTTGCTACAGCTGCATGAACCCTCAGCTTCATTGGAGCACTCAAACCTCCCTGCCCGCATGGACATTACTCTCTTTAAGGCAGCATCCCTTAGGGGAGAACACATTTTCGGTGGGAAATGGTGGGGATGGGAAAAGGGAGGGCGGATTCTTCTCGGGTCAACTATCCTCACCGCCTTAACACCAACCGCCGGCCCTGATAGTAAGTTCGACAATAGGTCGGTATACACGCATATTTAAATAGACAGATAGAGGTTTATTCTACAATTGGGCTGATGTTGCACGGTGGCAGAATACAGAAACATAAAAGTACATTTACAATTACAAAACAGTTAACAATAAAAACAATATATAAAAAATCAATACAAAAAAAACAAATTATCTTCGTCATTACCTAGAACATACAAATGCATTTACATACATATACAACAAATGAAACTAGATATATACTAACATTAAAGTAAATAAACTTACATATTTCAACCATTACCAACATTCATACATACAAACATACACGCTTACATACATATCATACAAAGACATAGGAACACTCGCGTACACACCATCCAGCATGTATTCACACACCACACAGCATGTATTCAGACAAATATGGATAAACATTTTTACCTACAACATAATAATTTACAATACTTATAATAATTTTTACATTTCTAACACGTAAAACACTCGTTAACATAAATCAATAAATACCAACTTTTGTCAGAATAGCCTATAAAACACGCTTTAGATTAGCGAACTAAACAGCGAAATGAAATCACTTCACTGCACTTCACTTCACTTCACTGCACCTCATAAAACTTTGCCTAAATACTAATAGCTCAATACTTTTTAGTTGACAATTATTATGTTATAATTATATAATTTGTAATCCCCCCCTTCTGCTTTGGGAATCGGACCGGTGACAGGTTTTTTCATAACAAGAAACACATAACACATAATTAAATTTTACCATAACAATTTAATATATTAAAAAATGAGATGATGGATGAATTTACAATTACTTACATAAAATGATACTTGGCGGCTTAATTAATATTACTTGGCAATTATTGACTGCCATACTTAAACAAATTATTACAATCCTAAATTTAGGCCGCTGGATTTTTCTTTTTACAAGATTACGCTGATGGCGTATGAACCCCTTTCTCTACGGGTTGCAGTCCTTCCGCATTATTGCGGTAACAATAACAATATTACTATGCCTGATGTTTCGAGAGGGATGCCCCTCAGCTGGCGTCGGCTTCGAGAAGGCGGGGGAGGGTGGCGCCCTCTCTCCTACACTTTGTCCAGGGTTCGACCGCTCTCTCAGCCGCTTCCGTGGACGCCGCCGCCAGGTCGCCACCGAGCGATAATCACCCTTCCAGGCACCCGGGATGACGTCATGAGCGACAGCTGCGGCGCGTTCCCTTTTTCTTCGAAATTGCGACTCGCGAACAGTTCATGCGAGCAAAGCAAACGCGTATGGCGTGCAATTACGATTACTACCGGTTATTGCATTGGTAGCAGGTCACGTTCGGCTATGGTTTCCATCACGATATTGGAGACTCGGTCCACGCAATGACTGATGCGGGAAACCTGCATTTACGTCCCCATGTGATAATTGCCCGCTAACTAGGCGAGTGCAAGTTCATCATGAGAACTTGAGAGCAATTACTTCTCGCGAAGTTCGGCGAAGCAGTGTCGGCTCGCGGAGTTCTAACAGAAGTAGACTTTCGCGCAGTTCCCACATAGGTATCAGCTCGCGCCGTTCTCACCGAAGTATCGGCTCGCGCAGTATAACAGATGTGTATCTCGTGAAGTTATAACCGAAGTGTTTCCCCTGTAGCTCTCCCGTCCTGACGAGAGCTCTGATACCCCCCCATTACTTTTCGGTTTGCTCTGATTGACGGAACTTGAATTTCGGTGGAGTGGCGGGGCGAATCTCCGACCAATGTCTGTTCTCGTCGCAGACAAAAAAATCTCCGTTGAATTCGGAGTCCGTTGGGCCGGTGTGTGTCGGTTTCGCGTCGCGGTTCCGCGAAAGTTCGTTGTGGCCTAGTTCCCAAGAGCGGCTCGTGTGAAGAGCCCGTTTGGTTGAAAACATGGAGTGGGTGGTTTCTCCGGATCGGTGCTTTGTTGATCGCGCCGCCAAACAGACAAAGACTACCCTTCTCCCCCCCTCTGCCTTGGGTAGGCGACAGCGCGGTCCGAACGGGCCGCAAAAAGGGAAAGGCCGGTCATAAACTCCAACCGCCCCCCGCTTTGTAAGTGCTTGGGGTTGCTGGGACGCAAGCAGAGCCCCCTTCCGTCCTCGATACGCGCCCGATCGATATTAATTTATAAGAAAATAATATTTCGGTCATACTTCGTTCGCGTCGGGTCATACGTTACAAATTATTATATTATATTATATTTGGTCAATATGGTTGCGTACAATACGGTAAAAAAACAGTGTTCCACGGAATTTAAGAACACAAAAACAGCGGTTAGTTCCACGAAATTTAATAATGGGTCATAAATAGTAGATGTTAAATACGCTCGACTGTCGACGAGGACCTCTGAGAATCTAATTACACTGCTGCTCACGCTGTAGGCCTTTCTACTTTGTATGTACTACATTAATATGGTCTTCTTAGCTACTTGGTAAGTTGTTACTGCAGTAAAGTCGCAGTTAAAGGCATACTGAGAAAGGAAATATAAATAATGATAATGCGTGCGTGGACATTTTAGGTGTTATTTTTTTCTTGTTTCTTAGAGTATGCGAAATTGAATAATGCAAAGGCCAGTATAAATATTTTTTCTTTGATTACTTGCTTATTAGAAGAAATCTATTTTCAGAAACAATATCTATGAGCCTGTTCACGAAACTACATTATACTCTTTAGTTTTATAATCAGGTGTTGCGAATTTTTTTATTATATTTTCTCCCTCATCCAGGAACTGGCTGTTTTCATATTCTTCGAGATCATTATTTCAAATTTTATACTACTTAAAAATACATACCAGAAAGACGGAATTGCAGGAAAAGTAAAATATGGGGGAAAATTAGACCCCTTATTACATATAGTGCATAGATCTCTTTCTGCCCATCGTTTGGGACAAGATAATTCCGTCAGTCGGAAGGGAACTCATTTTTTTCGTATCCTTCTAATCTAATTAAAATAACCTCATTGCGCAGGTTAATTTCAAATACAATTATATAAAATCTGCCTTTCTTGATATGATTTTTAATTTCTTGGAAGGTCCATTGATTTTTAGGCATTCACAATATAACAAAATATATTTAACAATTTTTAAATTCTTTCCGGTACAAAGAAAGGTAATATCGTCCGCAAATAAAAACAATTTAATTGATGGTTTTATTACAGTCGACACTTCATTAATTGCTATTAAACAAAGGATAACACTAATTATCGATCCTTTCACTACTAACCTCAGAAAAACTTACAAATTGATTCAGATATCCATTCTCTATTGAATTCCACTTCAGAGTGTAAAAAAATTATTAAATCCCTATGTGCACAAAATTAGATAAATATATTTAATAGTTTCTTTATTGTTACAAAAATTCACACGCCTATAATATTGAGTGGAATCAGAGTTAAATGTTTTATATTGTTTGTTAAATATTTCATTGTAATGTATGTTTATGTAATTGTAATATTTTATTATGTAGAATTCTAAATAGATTTTGATCGCTTATGACCAAAACGTTTCACAGCGATCTAAAATAAATTAAAATAAGTAAATAAATAATTTTAATAATGATATTTTACATTTTTTACCCTTTTAGGCAGATATTGTTAAGTAAATTTTGTTATATTGTGAATGTCTGTCGAAAAAAACAATGGACCTTCCAAGAAATTAAAATAACCTCAAATTACTAAATCATAATATTCTTTTAAGATTGTTTAAAGCGGCGGAGATACAACAAGATAGTATTAGGTAAAAAGTATTTCCTTCTAGGACAAGCAGCAACAAGCGCTCGTCGCTTTTCCACCCACCGTGGACGGTCGGTTCTTGACGGAAGATCCTTGTGCGCTGGTGGCCAAGAGGAGCGAAGCCGCAGTCAGGACCATCTCAGGCTTCAACTCGGCCGAAGGCATAATCAGCATCGCACGTAAGTGCTACCTACTTGCTACTTAGTGCCTCCAGGCACATTCAATAGTTCATTGTAGCGATGTGTTCTGTGGTACTACATCGATTCAGGAGCAAGAATTTTCAATCTTCCCTACGAGTGTTCGTTGGAGTGTAAAACATGGAACACTGAGTTTATATGAATTCTCACTCTATTCTGTCCATTCTCTTAGGGCCGGTTTCACCAATAGTGGAGTAAAGTTAACAGTAGTTACTTCAGAGTAAGCATTACTTCGGGATAGTTACACTCGAGTAAAATATAAGCGTTTCACCACGCTTCTGGAGGGTTATTTTACTCGAGAGTACATACTCCCCGGTTTACTCCGCGAACCGACTGAACGCGCTATTTTTCACACTTAGAAGAGAGCGGTTCAAGAGGCCGTGAGCGACTGTTGCTGTGAACCGATGCGGACCAACGGGAACCTCTGGTTATTTTCTTTCATTTTTCAGTTTGGGAGTTCTTGGCGGCGGCGTGTTTGGTTATGTTAGGTTAGGTTTTAGTCTTGTGTGGTTTTGGTGATTAGAGTGAGCGTTTCTTATTTCTTAGTTTTCGTATATTTATTTCTTAGTTCAGTTTTTCGAATATATATTATGAATTAGTAGGCAAACGTCAAGTTTTTCATTTGTTGCTAATATTGCGCTTTTAAAAACGTTATTATAATTTATTCTGTTTTATTTTTTCAACATTATTTATCTTTCAACCAATTATATTTAAAATGTTGGAAAGGGATTCTGAAACTCAAGAAAACGTGCTGCGCAGATCTTCTCTCCCATACGTGATATACAGTTTTTACTGCTGTTTTATGTTTAAACTGAATAAGTACTTGTAGTCCTTGAAGTTATTATTTTTCCTTTTGTTTTCGTTTATTTACTACCTTTATTTCGTATCCACATCCGTAAAACAGAAATTTACAAAGTCTTCCACAGTTTATAATGTACCAGATAAAGTTAACATCGTACTTCACAAATAAAATACTTTGCTACAATGTTTAAATGCCCTTAATAGACATTCTGTTTTGATCTGGACTCTGAACTGATTGCCTGTAATCGTAAGATACCTACAATTCAGAATAAAAATAGTTAATGAAATTATTGTACTTCTTGTATTTATTTTTTGGTTTTGTAATTAGTTTGCAATTACTCGTTTCTTCCATACAGAAGAGCTGATGATTTGGCCAAACATAACCTCGTGAAAAAATCTCCATCGTCATAATTGGAAGAAAACAATTCATTCTCTCTCGCATCCATCTTTGTCATCGCACTAGAGGATACTATTTCTAATCACCGCTAGAACCATCTTCAAATACCATCATTTGCAATAGTCGAGCCATAACAACACGTCGGAGGTACACGCGTATTGAAAACTGAGCTTACTCCGTAGTTTACCCGACGGATTTTCGCGGTGTAAATTTACTCACAAATTTACTCTTGTGTAAGCGATTACACTCGAGTAAAATGTTGGTGAAACGCTGCAAGACGTTACTCTCGAGTAAATATGATTTACTCCAGAGTAAACTCTTACTCATTGTTTGGTGAAACCGGCCCTTAATCGGTCAACCCCACTGTAATAACTTCCATAACCTGAGTGTTCTTTCAGTTGCTTTTCTTCCAGGCAGTAGATATAATCAATATAATCGATATTGATCCAGATCAAATGAGTTTCAGGAGGACATTTTTCGAATTATTCCTAAAAGTCCTAAGTGGTCAGTCACTTAACGTATATTCATGAGCATTGTTCATCAACATTGTTTCTTTGTAAGATAGGCGCCATTTTACTGCTTCACTTAACTTGGCAGTGACCATACATCGGTGCACAAGAAAAGTAACAGATCTCAATGTCATTTTTTGATTAAGAGAAGAGATTTGTCCAGAAAACTGTCCATTTTTACTAGTAAAAGTTAAATAAAGATAGTTCACAACATAGCCAATGTAGTATACGGAGTGTAGACCATTTTGACTTTTGCCACGGTAACATTCTGAGGATAAAACTATTCTTCTCTAAAGTGACAATTTATGAGGTTCACTTTTCTTGTTCACCGATGCTTGTGTGGATCGTTATTTACTCAGCGAGTTTGGAAAGTCTTATGTATGTGCACTCCGAAATGACCAATGCAAGCGTGAGCGAATTCATAATGAAAAGACATGGCAGAGCTATTGCGCAGCCTATCCGGCTCCAGCCAATGAGCTTCATACTCAAGTTAGCGTCACAATATTAGCTGGAATTTTCAATGCAACAAGATACCAAATTGACACTTTATGCTACTTTCAAACCTTTTCTGAACACTTCTCGCTTGCCATACAGCATGGTGACCAGCGTCTGGACTGGGTTTTCAAACGAAATGCCTGTGTAGTGATCACGTGGTTTCTGACGTATCTGGTGCTACGTAGCACGAGCGAAAATCGCGCCGGAGCAGCTCAGCCGTGTCTTTTGATTGTGAGAGCATTGACGACTGGCGCTCCGTGCGCAGTGGCACGTTTCAAGGGAAGCATGGCCGAGTTCGACCAGGCGCTGACGGAGGGCCGCGGCCTGTGCCTGCCGTGCGAGCCGTGTCCCGCCAGCCGCTCCACGCTGCAGCGCTGGGGTGCGGAGGCGCGCAAGTACTACCTGGGCGGGCAGCCCCTGGGCGAGGACACCCTGCAAGGCTACGTGGCCGTGAGTGCGCTCGCTGTTGCACCTTTTGCCCCTGCTGATGCACAAAGGGCTCGGAGGCTAGTGAAACTTACAGACCTGGGGGAATTGAGACAGTTCATTTAGTTCCTTCAATTATGCGAACATTAAAATATAACCTGCATAGTTTCAGAATTATTGTACCTCCCTTTTACTATACAAAGTTCAATGACAAACACAAGTCTCAACAAAGTCTGGTTAGAATTAAGAACTATGAATTTCCACGCCCATTTTCACTACACTTTTGAAAACTATAAATTTACACATCCTAGTAATTTACACAAGTAAATTAACTACAGATTTGGTTTTATTGTATTGCTAACAAAAAAGTAACGACACTCCCAGGCTCCATTCCCACCACATCCTGAAAATAGTGGTTTGACAACACCTTGCACATTCTCGCGTTGTTGATAACGGCTATACAATATTATTTGATTCTGCAAAAGTGTTTCCAACCAGCATTTTTTTTTCCACGCTGGGATTCAAACTCACGTTCTTAAGTTTCGCACGTCACTCACGTTACCCCTCACAGATAACCTCAAAGTTCTCGATACTTTAAAAAAGGAGATCAACATTTGCATTTGATAATTCCAGAAATCCAAATATTTTCATCGATATTGTTTCAATATCTATATTTAGAGTTCAGATTTGACTAAGAAGAATTTTAATATTTTATTTCTAGGAAAACACCGAAAAAATTAAATTTTGCAATTTTGGAAAATACAAAATTCATCGAAAGTAAAATCTGTGACTTTTTTATAATCAGACTTTTCTCTTTAAAAAGATAGTAGTGCTTAAGAAAATATTATATAAATTCCTTTACTTCAAACAAAACTAACGGGAAAACTGCTCACTTTCCGAAAAATTGAACAAGATCTTATTTAAAGGTCAACTTTTTTAGAACAGATTTCTTTAAAAAAACCTATTAAAAATTGTAATAGCAGGAAGATTCCGAAAAAAATGATCTTACGTGTTAAGACTACGAAATATTGGAAGAGCTTTTGAAGAAGTTGTGTCAAAGAAATTGCTATTCGCTGGTCTGCGCCCTGGTCTTAAGCAAAGACTCTGAAAGCAGATATCCAGACTGTTAGCATGCCTTGGTGTAAAGACCATTAAGTATTAAAGAAATTGTCAGCATTACCTGGGTCTGGGCGAAAAGAAATCTACCCTATTTCAGTTTGTCTATATCGTCATTCCTGTGGGCAAGACATTCACGCGCCAAGACACGCGTTGGTTCCCGAGCCATTCCACGTCAAATCGCACAAGAGTTGACACGACTTTTTTTAAAATGGATGATTTTTTTTCTTAAATCAGGACATCAAGAAAAGAGACACATATTTTTTATTTGCCTGAAAATTGATTTTTTTAGGTACTTCACAAAATAAGTTCAATTGTTGCTCCGAATGTACTAACTATATAAATTTCTCGTTTATTTCATTTAATACTTTGAAATGTGTATTTTATTCTTCTGCAAATAAATTTTTCAAAAAATATTTTTTTCATTTTAAAAAAATATTTTTTTCAAAAAAAGTAAAATTTCTGTATAAACTCGATGAAATAAAAATTTGAAACAAATATAGGTGTGTTCCTTGTTCAATTTACTATAAAATGCAACAAGAAACAAAGTGGGCACTTTAGTCATACAGTTGTAAAAAATCAATTGTAAGTATCAGGGCGCGCTCTACCTACACATGCACTAACGAATTGTGTTCGGTCAGTCTCTGATGCAAGTGCTGAAGAACTAAAAAAAGAATGACCGTCTGCCTGATTAGGATTTGAAGAGTTGTTAGTATTTCAGATGTTCACTCTGCCCCCATAATGTATGACATTGTGCCATACATGTTTTTGTGGATAACATCGTGAGTGACTTGTGGGTCATCTATGTTCTTATGGTGAGAGCGAAACGAGCCATTCCACGTCAAATCGCACAAGAATTGACACGACTATTTTTTATATGTATGCAATTTTTTAAAAATAAATGACATGACTGTATGGCATTCATTCTGGACATCAAAAAAGAGGCACGTGTTTCTTTATTTACCCGAAAATTGATTATTTGTGTAGTTACACCTATTTTAGATTTTGGAATTTATGCTTATTTCGCAAACTATGATTGATGGATGCTCCGAATGTACTTAACATAAATTTTTTGTTTGTTTCATTTAATATTTTGATATATGTATTTTCTTCCTCTGTAAATTACTTTCTTAAAAATAAATATTTCATTAAAAAATTGTAATTATTTTTAAAAAAACGAAAATTTATACATGAACTCGCTCAGATAAAAATTTGAAAAAAATATAGGAATATTTCTTGTGCAATTTTCTACAAAACAGAACAAGAAAAAAGTGGGCACTGAACACTAACAGATCAAACATCTATTGAAATTACGCGTGTGCGTGGTTCCTGTCCCTACACCAATTTTGTTCGATCAGTCTTTGATACAAGTATCGAAGAACAATAAAAAAATGACCGTCTGCTTGATTAGTAACTGAATTGATTGAAATTAGTAACTGAATAAGATTGAAATATTAGTAACTCATATGTTCACTCAGTCCCCAGAAGGGATGGTGACAGCAAAACGAATTCATCTACTGCTTTTCCTCGCGTCAGCTAAACGAATTTTACTGCCGAGTCCCTTTGCGTCCGAGGGATGGGGTGCCTTCCTGACCTTGCTGGTGAAATACAATACAACATACAAGTCAAGGGACACGAGTAAAATTTTCTCAACATCAGTCGCAATACGCACCTTATGAATACAAGAGTGCTAGTGTTTGTTCTGTGAATCGTGTGTACACTGTGCAAAATGAGTGGCGATCACCGTACGAGATACGATATGTTTCAATCCATTTAATTTTTCTGATAACGGTTTTTAGAAAAGAAAATGTCCAAGACGCGTAAACCACGATTTGCTGGTGAATTTACAGGAGTCATTTGATTTGCGAATGTGAGATTCTTTTCGTAAGAAAGGGAATCGGCTTCAAAAACGGCCTTTTGTTAGTGAAGAGAGCGTCGAGATCAGTGGCTCCCGATGCATCAACGAAAGTAGCGGAAAGTCCAGTGAATATAGTGAAAAGGGTGGAAATCAAGAAAATGGCAATTTAGGCTCTTCAGATAGTTCGTCAAATGTCTGCGAAATAAATAAAGAGAAGATAAGAGATTAATTGCAATAGGAGAAACCCCCGCCAAGAAAAGAAAATTGGAACAAAAACGGTATCCCCATGAGAAATTTCAGAAAGTACGAAGTGCCAATACAGATAAAGATTACACGTTGAAGATCCTTCGACGTCCATCGAAAAATCAGACAATGAAGATACTATATTGAAACTTATCGATTCCTTTCACTCACCTGATGACATGACGTTGAAAATTTGAATTTTGACAATTTTTGAAAGTTGGACTTACAATAAAATTAAACGACATTTTCCAGCAACCAAACGCATGATAAAAGTGTCTAAAAAGCTGGTTGGAGAAAATGGAATTTTGTCCAGACCTGAAGTAAATTCAGTAGGGCATTAAAACTGTACATTGTGACGAAAGTTCTGGAATTCTATGGTAAGCGAGTACTTGTATTTCAAATGAGTTTTGAGGGACCAGAAAATTTCAAAATGTCAGTCAAAACATGTCAAGAATACATTTAATTATTTATAAATTGTTTATAAATTAATATTATTTTCATGTATTAATATACATAAATATTATCATTTATAAATTCAATTGTGAAGTTTTATCACCTCAAGAAGTACTTAAATTACTGCATCATCTAAAGGAACCGACGGCCAGTAACCCAAGAAACGCGTATATTGCAGCAATCTACTACACACTGGTTCGTAAAATATTCATATCTTTTAAAGTTACTGAGATCCTACTTTGATTTTTTCTGGAGTTATCATCAGTACTCTTGTGCGTTTATAAATATTTAAAAAAAAATTAGCTCATCGAGTTTACAAAAATATTCAATTTTCAAAATTTAAATTTAAAAAAAAATTGAAAATTCAGGAAATTAAATATTTTGCAACATATTAAAAATTAAACATGTTTTTAAGTTTCGAATGGGATTTGAAAGGAATTTCTATAATTAGTGTATTCAAATATATGATATTTTTAAGTTAGTGATGTGCGTCATTTTTAGCAAATTTCATTATGCAATATTTCCAAAAATAATAAAGTTAGAAAAAAATAAAAATACACGTGTTAACTTATTTGATCCATACAACAAATAGAAAAAATAGAAAATAATTAAAAGTATGAAGGTCAAATTTTGGTCTTTTTTGTGCGATTTGACATGGAATGGCTCTCCTTGGGAATGCAATGCCACTGAGCTTTGGAATCACTGCAATTCACTCTGCCTGCCGTGGGTTGCATTTTAAACTGATCACTTGGTAATCGCCCAAAAAAGCCCATTGGGCGTTTGTGCCGTGCTGATGCCTTCAGTGTCGCCAGCCCACTTTGCATGACGCAAATTAAGATCGCCGCTAATTACGCTTCGCTCGTAGAATTGTTTAAGAATCCAGTCCAGTCTGCTAGCCTTTCTATTGCGCAAATATCTCTGTTTGGAGGACGGTACATGCCTACAATTTTACAATTAGATTACAATTCCTCTCACTTCAACGGAAAGTATTTCATAATCGTCGTCTCTACATCATTCATAGGGTTGCGACGATTTGCCGCTTTTGATGAAAATGGATGATAATGAATCAGTTTTTCACCTTGATTACATATATAATTTTAGTTTTTTCTATCACGTACAGTTTTTTCAAAATATTCGGGTTTTCGTATTTCAAATTAGCACGCACTAAGTCATACAGGACTGTGACGGTTTGCTGCTTTTTATTTAAAGCAGGGTAACAATGAGTCTGTGTTGTAACCTGATTAGATATGTGGATTCAGTTTCTTCACATCGCCTACAGTTTCAGCGAAATTTACGATTGATTAAATTTCAAATGAATGCTGGTAATGTATTACTATAACTTACGTAGTGTTATGCAGAAGCCAAACGGTATATTGTGAAGATAAGTTGATCGTTCTCTAACCAAAGTTTCAGTCAGTTAGTTGTTCTGTGGCATTTAGCAAGAACTTTTCTTACGACGGCTGTAAACGTGCACCTAATTTGTGGGAAAAGTGTTTCAAAGATTGGCGAGTTCATCTAGAAGATGTGAAAGTGATCCGAATTATTTTTGTTATACATAGAAGAATCAAATGAAAACAGCAAAAGTGCAATTCAAAATCTTTTTTTTATTTAGGTGTTTGGAAATTTGTAGGCGTGTTTCTCCAAGATGTAGTACGTGTGCCGTGCAGTGCAGTGCCAGTAGATGTGGTTGGAGCTGAATCACAGCTGATATAAGATGGCGACATCACTACGCAAATGCACCAGGGAGCAACATCGAGAAGTTATTAGATATGTATGAAGTGAAGATGTGATACCGGTTGATAATCACTGGAGAATGAAGGCGAAGAGTGGGGACGCCTGTCTGTCTCAGCGGCAAGTGTATGAGTGGTCTAAGAAATTCAGAGAAGATACGACTTTTTCAATGATGCTCTACGTCCGGGTCAGGCTCATTATGTTGTGACAGAGAAGTCTATACCATCTTCTGCTGGAAAATTCTATATTTCAGTATATTCTATTTAGCGATTCAAAGTGTATATGGTCGTAAATCTCATGTATTACTACCACAATCACCGATATTTATGTAATACTATGAATATTCAACATTTTTACTTTCCCGTATACTATAAGTGCCTGTAGTAAAGGGAAAGTTATGTAATGCTGCGCGAGAAACGGCGGATTTTCGGGTGAAAAACTCTTATTACATGGCCCTCGTAACGAAAAAGTGGATAAATCCAGTTGCTAAATTAAGAAAAAAATCTCCTAACACGTGGTGCAGCCAGAATCCCTGATTTGTGGCTTCTTGATACCGAAAAACCAGTTGAAAGCAAAACGTCTGTTTGTTTGTCCGTCCGCCCGTCCGCCCGTCCGCCCGTCCGCCCGTCCGCCCGTCCGCCCGTCCGCCCGTCCGTCTGTCTGTGAACAACGCTAGCGACTAAACCGTTCTGCCGATTTTCTCCAAAATTGACACTTCCCGGTCGATCTGGCTGATCTCGTGGTGCCTTGAATTTGAAACTGGTATTTTAATTTTGGGGGGTACTTTTTGCATGAAACACCCCGGACATTTTCAAAATTTTCTCAAAAACGGCTCCAATTTTTTTGTTTAAACTTCTCGTAAGAATAGAGTAAAATACACTTTATTAAGGTGGCACAGGTCCGATTTTCAACTCTGAATTTTCGAAAATTGGAAAAGTTTGAATTGAAAAAATTTTGAACTTTTGCAATTTTCGGAGAATGAGGGTTTTCAACGATCACGAGACTTGCACCATTCTCTTAAATGTCGTTCACACTATCCAATAACAATGTTCAATTCAAAAGGTTGCAGCCATTTTTTGAAAATTTTGAAAATGTCTCGAGGGCTTCAAGTACCCCTCAAAATTAAAATTTCGGTTTCAAATTCTAGCGGTCGCGACATCAGCCAGATGGATTGGGGAATATCAATTTTGGAGAAAATCGGTTGACGGTTTAGGCGCTAGCGTTGTTCACGGACAGACGTTTTGCCGTCAATCGATTTTTCGGTATCGAGGACCCACAAAACTTGTATTCCGGCTACACCACGTGTTAGAGAATTCTTTTTCTAAATTTAACAATAGATTTATCCACTTTTTCGATACCAGGGCTCGTCAATAAGAGTTTTTATGCCTAAAATTCACCGCGTTTTTCTGCAGTATTACCTAACTTTCTCTCTACTGCGTGAAGCGATAGCGAGAAAGTAAAAATTAATTGCGGTTTTCATTTGATTCTCCCTTGTATATGTGGCTCATTTACACTTAAAACTCCGAAGGGAAAACATCATCTCGTCTGTAAGGAAGCGTATCAAGCTTACTTCGGCATTAAGTTAAGAGATCAAGATAAATCTTGAGCACCACATAATGTTTGTCACACATGTGTTGCAGGTTTGCGAAAATGGTATCAACAGAAACAGAAATCTTTATCTTGGGGTGTTCCAAAGGTGTGGAGAAAACAGAAGAAACGTTAAACGACTATTACGTTTGCATGATGAAAGTGTACGGACAAAATAAAAGTATCAAGGAAATAGTTAACCCGAATAATCCGTCAGCCATTAAACCCGTACCACATGATCTTGATGTTCCTATACAAAATCCATCACATGACCTACCATCTATATCATCTTCAGATTATTCAGACTGCTGT
>JAHLJT010009504.1:0-25124 GCA_031308135.1 Acheta domesticus | reverse complement strand
CCAAGATATCATGCTCTTGCGAGCTGTGTAATAACTCAGGGCAGTGGGATCTTTTTGGGTGATGAGATGAAATCCAAACAAGTGCACAGAAATCAATTAAACTGGGTTTAATATTCTGAACCCCTTAGCTGAATACAAATAAAAAAACAGAGCAAACGAAATGGTACCTTTCTCTTTTAAGAATGCATGAATTCTTCATTCATTTCTTTGCTCATACTTTAATACCTGGGAATTCCTGTCGTCCAACTTTACTTATAAAAATTTACTTCAAATTCTGTTATTTACCCAGTGACACCGTGTTCAGATTTTCATCATTTAATCCAAGCAAATTTTACATAAAATGTGAACAATTGCGTAACACTCAAACATTTTTATTGTTACTCTGAATATTACACTTAAACACAATTTTCATCACAGTTCTACACACAGACAGATATCTGCACGCAGATTCGCATCACCATCCGTCCATAAAACTAGGTGTACTAAAGCACTGACCACCAGAGCTGTCAAGGTATGCGACAAGCGCTCTCTTCCCAAAGAACCCCAGAAACTTGGAACATACGTTCATAGCCAACGGCTATTCCCGAACAGCGATCAAAAAGAGCACTTTCCGTGCTAAGGGCCACCCCGAAGGGTGCGGCAATGCGACGGTCGCGGTGTTTCCGAGGGCCGCGGCAACGGCGAAGGTCACCACGCTTCTTCGGAGACAAAGGAAAGTGATCGCACTCGATTAGCCGTGCTTCCTTACGTCCGCAGCGTCACGGATCGAGTGGGAAAATTACTACGGAAAAAAAACATCCGTACAGTGTTCACAGCTCCCGACAAGTTGCACAAAGCCTTGGTACGCATTAAAGATGCGTTACCACCTCTCCAGTCGGCAGGTGTATACGAAGTTCCCTGCAGCTGCGGTAGGATGTACATCGGTGAGACCGGGCGCACTGTGCTTGAACGGCTTAGAGAACATATCGCCCACTATAACCGGAACCATACCAACCGTTCGGCTATAGCGCACCACTCTGAGACCTCGGGACACGCTATCGAATTTGACAAGACCCGGCTCCTGCATAAGGAAAACCGGTACTGCACAGGCGAATTAAAGAGACTCTGGAAATTAATAGAAGGCCGCACAATTTCAACGCGGACGCAGGCCTCAATTTAAACCACGTCTGGAAGTCCCTTCTACCACCCATTCGGGACTGTCAAGGGGCTGTTCGTCGCCGTCCGACCACGGGGACGACTGGCGCGGGCCTGGGTTGGCCCCATCCACCAGCCAATCGGAGGGACCTCTCCGCCAATCACGGCGCACCTGCCCCACCCGAGCGGCCAGGCAGAACAACGTATAATACTGGACGCATACAATATCATGTCACTGCCCTGAGGAGCCTACGACATGTTAGGCGAAACGTCGCCTCTCTGCAACGACGCGGCGTCACCCGGACAGCTGAGAAGCGATTCATCACAGTTCTGCATGCAAATTGCTTAAAACTGGCAGGAATCTTTAGTTTTTCCTTTAGAAACTTTCCCTTGTGATAAGTTCTTCCTAGGTCGCGGGCGTTGTCCTACATTTCAGCACTTTTGCGCTGCTCGCCGTTACCTTCGCCCGTCCCGCCAGCTGCTCGTTCTGGAGCCTGACCTTGGCTGGCGACAGCGGCGCGCGCCGGTGTTCGTTCGGCAGTGTTCACGTCGCCTGGCCAGTGGAAGCTGCCCTCGGCTTCGACGCGTACCGTTTCCACCTCGTCGTCGCCTTTCGCGCCGGCTTCCGTGATGCCCTTTGTGTTGCCTTCCGTCTTCTTCCCTCTTCCTGGCACGGCACCACGTCTCATCTGCTTCTTCCTTGTCCCATCGTCTCGTTCACGTCCGTGTGCGAATGTCCCTTGCATGTCGCAAATGATTAACTAATGCGTATTTTTAGTAAATTTAGTAAAACCACTTTGCCGGCCAAGGAGCATGTGTGTTATTTTTAAGTCATCACATATCATCCATCCATGTGTGGAGTAATTTATTTTCTAAAATTCAGAGATTTTCGTAACTTTCATTCGTGTGTAGAATAAGCAACTGGTAACGATGCGAATGTGTTACCATCGTTTAATAGAACTGATTTTAAATTAGTTTTAGATGTATCGTTATACAGCCTCCATTCTTATTTTTTGTATTGAATTCATTCACCAGTACGCCAATATTCGAGCATATAGTAAATCCTGTTCTTGTTTAAAAATAAGCAAAATTGCTGATCTCTTCTCCTGTACACATGAATTGAGTTTCCACCTGCTAATACGTTCTTTCCTTGAGTCTGGAGACAAGCAATTCAGCTTTCTCCTTTGTTGTTAGTCCAATTCTATGACCAAAATCATTTCCTCAGTTTGAGTAAACAACTGAGGTTCCACTCTGTTTACGGGATACTGAAAACTCATTGTTAGCTGTTTCATCTTTATCGCGGGAGATTCATCACTTGACATATTATCCAGATTAACAGTTGCAAGAGCCAGTGGTAGTTCAGGTGCAGCAGATCCGAACTACGGCCTATTGGCCGAATTGCAGATGGTAGGTTAGGGTTTATTTATTTGTTTGGTCAGAAAAACAGTAAAAACTGTATATGACGTATGGGGGAAGAGATTTGTGCTGAATTCCAGAGAAGGGCATTCAGGGTACTGAATTACCTTTTTACTTTTTAAGTTGTGGCCAGTAACATCAATGCAACAAAAGTATCAATTATCATAATGATTCTTTGGCTCTCTCCCTACCATTGGAATGGCATATCTAGAATTTATTTATTATTTACGTCCAAAACAGCTAAAACCTGTGTGTGACGAGCTATGGGGAGAAGCGAATTCTGTGCACGTTTTCATAATTCTGATATCTCTATCCTAAGTCATATTCTCATATTCTAGTCGATTTTTGAATACAGAAAAAACAGCGTTTTTTTTTCAAGTTTTGTTGACAAAACACTCGCTCCTATATAATAAAATCTATTTTCAAAGGTAAATTAGCTATAAATTTGTGCCTTTAACCTTCACATGTTCTTCATGAAAGAAAATACTTTTTGCCACGACAATATGGAAACGATAATTTGAATAAACTATATATCCCGCTGAAAGGGATCTAAGAGATGTTTTTCCTTTTTTGACAATTTTCTAAGCTGGTCTACACAAATATAACTTATTTTATGTGACGTCCAAGAGATGTCCTGATCAAGTTTAATTTTAAAATAGGAAAAATATACATTTCTGACGAGGTCTGTAATATTTCGTTGGTATTTTTAATCATCAAATTCGCCACATATAACAAAAACTGTTAGGACTGTTTTTACAACCATGACTAGCCGTGACTGAACACTAACTGCTAAGCAGTTATCTTATCTTGATAGCAACAGTTCAAACACGTGCGCCTCCAAAAACAAACACGGTACTACTTGTCGAATATTTTACCAAAGAGTATACTACTTCCTTTGTCACCCTATTACTTTCTCATTGCAACTTCCTACATCTCATACATTTTTATTTAGAGCGGCATTTGCCAAGCTCTACAGAGAAAATGTTGAAATGTGAACAAATGGTGGATGATACGGCATTTGTAAAGTTATTTTTGGAATTAGCACACTTAAAATGATATGAATTAGGTGAACACTTACAAAAAGGTTTTGTCCATGGGCGTGTGTAATAATCAAATATTTAGAGATAAATGTAGACTTAGTTTCGACGGAGAGAGCGAGATGGGATGAGGTGGCCGATGGGGGTGGGGTAGGGGGCGGAGCGGGGGAGCAGGTGGTGGCGGCGAGAGCGGGTGCGGATGTGGAATTAAAATACTTCCCTTTCACACTATTCGTACAATGCGTACCTTCTCCTGACTAATCAAACATTGTCATTAGTAGAATGTCCGGAACGAATGGTTATTTTCGCCAGTATATAAATAAATAGTGTGTTAGAGCACGCAAGCTATCAGTTTATGCGCATCTCATTACAATTAAGCCTTTCGTACGAATTTCCATTGTGTATTTATTCAACCGAGGAAAGTACGTTGCCAACGGCTCTGCAATCCAAAGAGAGCGATCATCAGCCTGCGCCCACCAACGCCAATTTCCTCAGAATCGCCTGCAATGTATCTAAGCCCTGCGAATAACTCACTTACTCAAAGTCAGTTATATAAAATATACTGTAGTCTCTAATATTCCACATCTTACATTTTCACATGACTTGTTTAATTAACAAATTAAGTTATAACCTTTTCACAACATACAACGCACTCTCTGATTGGCGATCGCCAAAATTGGCGGCACCGGTGTATCGCCTGACTCGCGGCGCGTCGGCTATACCCTCAGTTGAGCCCAGATATTGAGCCCAGATATTGCAGCATTCTTAACATTTTGCAACATATATTACATAAGCATGTGCAAGATTGATTCTGGTATTATTTAATAGTTCAGTGTGCTATGCAACGAACTAGTCAGTGACATTAATTATCCTGTTAAAAAAATTAATGTTGGAGTGGTGCGCTCGTATGCATGATATTACATCCTCACGTGTATATTTGTACGGCTTATCTGCACCGGTTGTTAAATCTAGTATTTGTTCTTTCGCTTTTCTCGAAGAAGTCTTCGTGATAGTTGTTTGTGTTGCTGACTTTGGAGCATTGACACTCAAAGACGTTGGCTATTTCGTCTGGGTACTTCTCGCAGCTTCATCGTTTTGCTGTTAATATTTTTCTGCGAGCAAGTCCACAAAACGCTTGAAAGCAATAAGATTATCTTAGGTTGGTGAACGCCTGTATCTGTTGAGGGCTCTTCTTTTCTCCCTTTATTGTTTCTTTGATCTCCGTATTCCACCATTATGACTGGAATTCTAGATGAGCGACCAGTAGTTTGAACTGCATTTCCAGCCGTAGAAATTAGAATGTCCGTTACGTCTTTCTCCGACATTTACAGTTTACACGGACTGTTTATTGATGTTATATTTCTAGTTAAGCTGGACCAGTTTGCACGGTTTTGTAAGTTTGCATGTTTTGGTAAATATACCAAAACCAATGGTTTGGTGAAGATCTAGAAGTGGTTTCCACGTCAAACGCGTTGCACGATTTGGACTACATAACGAAAGATTTATGACCGAGAATGTTCAATTTCTAGCGTTAAAGTGAGTGCTTGCTCCTATGCTTAAGAGCATGTATGCGTTGTTGAGTAACAGCTCATCGATTCTTCGACCGACATCGTTTGTTCTAGCAGCAGCTCCATGAGGTGATACGAGTCGTCTACAATAAGAAATGGAGGTTATAGTTAATCGATCAGGTCTTGTAGTTCTTCATTTTGCCATGTGGAATCTGGTAAGTATATGCAACATAACGTCATCTTCAATGGTTTGTATAGGTTACAGCTACTCTTGTAGAGATGTGTTGAGATGGAGATGTCTAGCAGGGTGTGTGTTTTTGATCAATATGGGCAACACAACCTCCAGCTCGTCTTATCAGGTTCTACGTCTCTTCGAAAGGTCTTATAACCTCCTCAAATTGAAACGGTCTACAATGTGTTTCTTGTAAGCACACATATTGTGTGTGTGATTAGTCAGTAGCAATTTCAGCTTGCAATAATGCGATATACAGCCGTTGATGTTCCATTGAATAATATTTTCTGTGGTTGCGATGGAGCTTTGCTGCTATAGGATGTTCCTACTTATTTTCTTGGTTTTCCTCTTGGGTATTCTTTCTTCTTTTTCTTCTTGCGCGGGATTTTGCTTCAATCGATGGACTGGTAGTCGTTATTATTTTCCACACTTACCATCGAGCTTGTCTCTGAGCCAGTAGTCGTATTTTGATTATTGGTGGTGGATAATTACATTTTTTGGGGGAAGTCCTCCTTGTATTTAGAGAAGAGGTGATCGACTTCGGTATCCTCTCGGTAATTCGCCTTTATTGTGGCTGCGGTGGTGTTCGTGCAAGCAAGCTATTGTAATTAATTTATACGCATCTCATTACAATAAGCTATTTGTACGGACTCTCATTTTATATTTAACCATATTCAGTTACGAAAGCATGTTTGCCAACACTCCGATTCTCGGAACGCTGTAACTGCCACCGCCACCATTGCTGCGTCAGCTTCTTCTGAGAACTATTGCGACGAATCTGAAATGTGCGTATTTTGCATACATCATGAACTTGACCGCACAAGATACATTACAATTTTAACACTTGATAACTTGCATTATTATGTAATCAATTTTAATTGATAATTCAACTCTTCTTGCAATAGAACACGCGTGCTAATTGGTTTCCCTCAATCCTGGCGCGAACGCCACCCGATTGCCACGTTGAATTCTCGAAAGTTCAGTTGCGCTCAAGAAGTCACTAGAAGCACACGCTGTGCGAGCGCCCTCTCTATACGTAACATGTAACTCATAAGCGTATGTAAGTTTCACACTTCTTTTCTCTATTGTTCATTGTCATACGACAATTACCATGTAGTGTGATGATCAGTGTCATACGACAATTAACATGTTCTGTGCATCATTGACATTAAGTGTGTGTGTTTCTCACTTACTCTGTTTCACACGTAACGTACATTTCATACACGTGTGCGAGATTTTCAGTTTCGTATATATTGTTGAAACTTATGCAACAAACTGTTCAATACCATTAGCTACGTTAAATGGAACTATTATTTCAAGTGAGCTACCGCGTCTAAATCACGATGTGCATTTTTAAGTGTACTTAATGCATGTTCCTTTACTGTTATTCGTAACTGCGAACTTATGCTGTGAATTCATCATATGTGATTGCCTCCAACAAAATGGTTGTGTTTGTACATTCAATTTAACGCTTAGTTTCCTCTGTGATAATATTGTTGCATCACACGGAGTGCGCCGTGTATCTTGCCATCGCTAGAGAACAGCTGATATCTACGACGTTGTATAAGCGTTTGTAATTATTATTAATATGTTCATTTAAATCAACAGCCTCATATTTACTTGAGGTCAATTCTTACTCAAATCATTGCAAGGTGTAATGTAATAATTTTGTATGTAATTTTCTAATGCAATTATATGCACTCATTTTACATGCTTCCAATTTCTTTTGTGGTAATGACAGCACCTAAAGTTATTTTCAGCAACGCGAGACTGGCGATTCGCATTACAAGTATCAATTCACCAGTGGTCCTCCATGTAGCAACGAGGGGATGTAAGTGATGGAGTAATTATAAGTCACATACAGTCTACTAATCACAACGCACTGGTCCTACAAGGGCCATTAACTGTATTTCTTTCTGCCTCATTTGTTGGGGATTATGAAGATTGCTTTTCACTTACCATTTAATTTTGAGTGTTTGTGTTTAATTCATCTGTTTTGATTTTGTTGTAAATTTCATTAAAATACTTTTCTAAGCAGCGAGTTATTGTAGGCATTAGTTCTCTCAATACTAATGAAGGCAAAGATATGCTTTTATTAACTGCTTCTACGTATGTGATGTTTACTTTATTTCCAGGGCACACACGTTTTTTTGCTTCAGGATAACTGATTTCTTGTGTGGCTTTCACTTTTTGTATTGATGCCTCCTGCTGATAGATTCCACAGTCTCTTGATCTTGTTGAATGCTGTCCGGTGCAATTGATGCACTTGATAGGATCCATGCATGAATCATTGCTACGAAATGGCTTTCCACACTGACATGCTTTGATTCTCTCACATCTAAATGCCGTGTGTCCAAAACGTAAACACTGAAAGCACTGGATCGGTTGAGGAAGGAACATTCGTACGTTCAGACGTCATCGTCTACTACTAGCTTTAATCTTTAATCTAGCTTTAATCGATACTAGCTTTAATCTTCTGTGGCAACGTGCTACGGTTCAACATTAGGAAATAAGAAGTTGAAGAATTATCTGCCCGTCCTGCCCCATTGTTCGCCTACGACAGGAAATGAATCATTGAGATGCTAGTTCTTGAGCGATTTTATCTTCACTGCAGTTAAGAAAGTCACTGGAAACTACAACACCTTTGCAAGTATTCAGCGTACCATCAGCATTTACTTCAACATCGATGGTGCCTATTTTTACTTTCCCGTATACGTACGTATACACGGAGTGATTTACGTAGTATAGGGAAAGTTATGTAATGCTGCGCGAAAAAATGGCCACTTTTCGGCGGAAAAAAATTAATTGCCGGGCCATGAAAACGAATAAATGGATAAAACCAGTTGCTAAATTAAGAAACAAAAATCCCCTAACACGTGGTGTAGCCAGAAACCCTGTTTTCTAGGTCCTTGATACCGAAAACCCAATTGAAAGGAAAACGTCCGTCTGTCTGTCCGTCTGTGAACACTGCTAGCGCCTAAACCATACGTACGATTTCTTCCAAAATGGATATTCCCCGGTCGATCTGATTCTAGTCAAAGCTTTGAGATTTTGAAATGATTCTTTAAAATTTGGGGGTACTTTATACGAAACCCCCGGGGATTTTCAACATTTTCTCAAAAACGGCTCCAAATTTTTTCTTTAAATTTCTTGTATGAATAGAGTAAAATACACTTATTAACATGTCATAGGTCCAATTTTCCACGGATAACTCTGAATTTTTCGAAAATTGTAAAAGTTTTGAATTTTTTTCGGCGTCTTTCTCCAGCTACAAAATTGAAGATAGAGATTTTTTCTTCAAGTAAAATTTATTCTGCATATTGAGTTCTTTCATGAAGGTCATGTAAATGTTTCTCAAAATTTTAGTAGTTTTCGTGCAATATTGCGTGCAGTATGTGCAACATTAAAGAATTACAAAAACAAGACTT
Source organism: Acheta domesticus (assembly GCA_031308135.1). NCBI lineage: Eukaryota > Metazoa > Arthropoda > Insecta > Orthoptera > Gryllidae > Acheta > Acheta domesticus. The sequence goes on along the minus strand of JAHLJT010009504.1, from coordinate 16,369 downwards.
TCACAAAAACGGCTCCAAATTTTTTCTTTAAACTTATGGTAGGGATAGTGGTAAATTTACTCTATCAGATGACATAAAAGCCATATTGGTCTATCGGTTGTTTTTTTCAAAAAGTACAAATATGTAAATTTTTTTACTTGGCTCTCACGTCGTTAATATTTACATTATCGGCGATTTTTTTACATTATTATATTTACGAGTATATATGCTTTAAATAATGTCAAGTAAAGTTTCTCGAAAACACTACCGTTTTCTGTGAAAAGTAGCTCAAATTTCGGCATTTTCAGAAATGCTCAAAACGTCATTTTCTCGTATATGGCTGCAATTTTTTTCTTGAAACTTTTGTAACGGATGGTGCTAATTACACTCATTAGTATAGCGTGAAGCTTATTTTGAGTTTTTTTTGTTTTTTTCAAAAATTATATAATGTAAATTTTTTGAAAGATCTCTCACATCTTTAATATGCACATTATCCGCAATTTGTAAAGATGATTATATTTGTGAGTGTAAGTGCTTCAAATAACTTCAAATAAAGTATTTTGAAAACTCAAACATTTTCTGTGAAAATGAGTTTCAAATTTCGCATTTTTAGTAGTGCAAGTGCAGTTTCTTTAAAACGGCACATAATTTTTAAAAGAAAATTGCCATTTACAGCTAGGTTTTTTGTGTTCTTTAATATTCTAAAATTAATATTTTCGTTCTACCAACAGGAAACCGAAAAATTAAAAAATGACCAAAAAATGTACTTTTTGCGGTGATAGATGGTAGCTGGCAAGAAAGAGTATGTGGCAATTCCGAATTGTTAGCGAAGATCCAAGAAAATGAAAAACCAATACGGGAAAGTCTGTGCCATTCTGTAGCACCACTAGTTCTCAACTCTAGTAACCTTTGGCATTGATTGACATTAAATGTTTCTAGCAAGAGTCCAGATGGAGTTTTCTTTATCTCTCTTATGGCAGATCCAGTACAGGTCTAATACGCTCTTCTATTAGGAATGGACTTACTTTTTCAAAGTTTCATTCTTTTCTTGTAGCTGTAAGGTCTTTTGGAAGCACTGCTGTGTTCTTGAACAAGTCATCAGGGTTTACTGTTCTTACAGTTTGCATTCTTTTAGCTGTGAAGTCAGGACTTTTTTCGGGACGAGGGTTTTTAAGGGATCCTTCAACCCTGGATCGCAAACGTCCATACGATTCCGCAAAGTTTGATATCACTCGTAGCAACATCTGCCAGGGGTGCCGAGTGATCCGACTACGTAGTCGTTTCGTGGCTTCCAGGCAGCAGAAAACTGATGATGATGGCTTAGACATCGAAAGCTGCTCTTGAATTAAATAACATTGTTGGCAATGACAACACCTGTGATCATTTAATTTAAATGCCAACGACATTTCACCACTAAACCAATGATTATAACTTTTGAACCTTGTATGATAGAAACTTTATATTATAATTTTTTAAATCAGCATGATCGTGTCCTTTCAAATCACTTACTTCCATCCAGGAGCTATGAAGAAAATGTTTTTTTGTTCCTTAGTGTTATTAGCTTCCACAAGTGAGAGAAAGAATAAGAAGTTCATTTGGGCGACGAAACTTCAAAAAGTTAACTAGAATTAGAATATGGGACAGTTTTTAAGCTAGAACTAGAGGTCCTACAAGAGCACATACTTTCCCGCGTTATTGGAAACAGCTACATAGGATTGAAATATTGCACTTTCTGCGCTACTAACGTCTTAGCTATGATTTGAAAACCCAATTCAACCAAGAAGCGAACAACTCACTGTTTCCATCGCAGTGTTGTCAGACCTATGTGAATTCTACAACTGCACAAAAATAGAATACCAAAAGTTTTGTAAACTTGTATTGGGAAAAGAAGCCTGATACCCCGGACAATGTAGAAATGCATTTCTTAGAGCCATGATTAGTGAAGCGTTCTATAACCATGCGAAAATACTCTACTCACTACAAAAGGTACAGCATTTGGTGCAAAAACTAAATATTTTCATGTAAATATCAACATAAATTTGACAATTATAACTTCTTTTCATACAGCTATATCAAGCCACAACAATGACACCTAATTCACAGAAATTCGCGAGCGCGAAAGGGAATTCCATTGTTGCATTCCCTGCATTCTCGATATTCTGAGAGCTGCTAATTTTAATTTCTAATATTTCAAAATAAATAATTTCTAAAGAATTGTAAATGTATAACAAGGATGTAAGAAACGAACAAAGAAAAACTATACAAAATTGCAAGTTCTAATTTACGACACATCGAGCTGTCTGAAGCGCAGTAAGTTTGCAGCGGGCTATTATGTTTGTCACAAAATTATACAAAAACTACTCGTATTTTCAAAAAATTAAGCTTTACTTTATTTGAAGATGAAGTTTCGATAAATACATTTCATTGAGAAAAAAATATTTTCACAATTGTAGTTGTAAATAAATGACGAAAACAAAGCGCAGTCAATTCGGTCTGATGTGTTTGTCAGGAAAGTATATAAAAACTTTCACATCTTCAAAAAATTCAGCAGGAACGTATTTGAAGATCTGTTTTTGATGAGCATATTTCATTAACATAAAAAATTCTATCTTCACAATTGTAGTTGTAGAAAGACGCCGAAAAGCTTTTATTTTTAAAATTTTTTTTCCAAATCAGGCTATTTAACGAACATGAAACATGTCACCATGCTCTTAAGCTTCCTTTATGCTATCCCAGGTCTGAATTAAAAAAAAAAGTTGTGCGGTTTTTAAGAAAAAAATGGTTTAAAGGAAATTTTAAAAAATGTCTGTTTGGCACATATTTTCTCAAAACATACTTATGTTTTTGAAAAATTGAACATGACCTTATTTGGAGATCTGTTTTTATAAATACATTTCATTGTATTCATTAAGAAAAAATTGTATCTTTATAATTGTAGTTGTGGGAAGATGCCGAAAAAATTTTGATAATTTTCAATTTTCAAAAAATCAGAGTTTACATCCAACACGGCACTTACGCCATTCTCTTAAATGACCTTCAGACTATCCGACAACAAAATTTAGTCACAATTGTTGGCTTCATTTTTGAAAATTTTGAAGATGTCCTAGGGGCTTCATGTAAAGTACCCCCCAAAATGAAAATATCGGTTTGAAATTCAAGGGACCACGAGATCAATGAGATTGATCGGTGAATATCAATTTTGGAGAAAATAGGCTGAACGATGTATTCGCTAGCGTTGTTCACAGACGGACAGACGTTTCGCTTTTAATTGTGTTTTCGGTATCAAGGACACACAAAACAGGGATTCTGGCTGCTCTACGTGTTAAAAGATTTTTTTCTTAATTTAGCAACTGGATTTCTCCACTTTTTCGTTATAAGGACCCTGCAATAAGAGTTTTTTCTGCCGAAAATCCGTGTTTTTTTCCCGCAGCATTACACAACTTTCCCTATTCTATACGTACGTATACAGGAAAGAAAAAAAGTGCTAAAGGTTTGCATGCTATGTACAAATTGCAAACGTTTGCATGCTATGTACAATTACACGGTTCCAGGGTAATATTCCTTGTGGAGATATCTAGAGGCGGTTACTCCCTATTTTTGTTAGATTAGACTGGTTAGAGTGAAGATAAGTATGGGGAGGGACAAGCTATAGCAGGCTGCTGGTAATGATAAGTGAAACAAGTGAAGCAAGTATGCAGGTAACGAGCTGCAAACATAAAAAGTGTCATCAAATTAAAAACAAATAAACTTCAGTCTAATCAAAGAGTAGATAGTGGTATAACTAGTGGTGCTACAGAATGGCACGGACTTTCTCGTATTAGTTTTTTATTTCCTTGGGTCTTCGCTAGCTATTCGGAAATGCCACATACTCTTTCTTGCCAGCTACCATCTGGCACCTACAAAAGTATATTTTTTGTCATTTTCTTAATTTTTCGGTTTCCTATTGGTAGAACGGAAACTTAATTTTAGAATGTTAAAGAACACAAAAACCTAGTCATAAATGGCAATTTTCTTTTAAAAATTATGTGCCGTCCGTTTAAGAGAAAATGGGGTTTTACCACTACTAAAAATGCTAAATTTGAAGCTCATTTTCATAGAAAATGTTAGTTTTCAAAATACTTTATTTGAAGTTATTTGAAGCACTTACACTTAATTGCTGGTAATGTGCATATTAAAGATGTGAGAAATCTTTCAAAAAATTACATATATGTAATTTTTGAAGAAAAAAAAACAACTCAAAATAAACTTTACGCTATAGTAAAGAGTGTAATTAGCACTATCCGTTACAAAAGTTTCAAGACAAAATTGCAGTCATATATGAGAAAATGGTGTTTGAGCGTTTCTGAAAATGCGACATTTTGCGCTACTTTTCACAGAAAACGGTTGTTTTTTCGAGAAACTTTACTCGACATTATTTAAAGCACATGTACTCGTAAATATAATAATGTGAAAAAATCGCCGCTAATGTAAATATTATCGACGTGAGAAACATGTGAAAACATTTACACTTTTGTAATTTTGAACAAACCAACCTACAGAGCAATATGGCTTTTATGTCATTTAATAGAGTACATTTACCACTATCCGTAGCAAAAGTTTAAAGAAAAAATTTGGAGCCGTTTAGAGAAAATCTTCGTTTCGTAATTTTTTAAAATTGCACATATTGCACGCAATATTGTGCGAAACATAGTAAAATTTTCAAAAAAATGTAGATGACCTTAAATAAAGAATCACTATAAAGAAAAAAATATTTGAAGGAAAAAACTCTATTTTCAATTTGTAGTTGCAGAAAGACGCCGTAAAAATTTTAAACTTTTACAATTTTCAAAAATTCAGAGTTATCCATGAAAATCGGACCTATGCCATGTAAATAAATGTATTTTACTCTATTTATACAAGAAATTTAAAGAAAAAATTTGGAGCCGTTTTTGAGAAAATGTTTGAAAATCCCCGGGGGGTTTCGTATAAAGTACCCCAAATTTTAAAGAATCATTTTCAAAATCTCAAAGCTTCGACTAGAAGCAGATCGACCCGGGAATATCCATTTTGGAAGAAACCGTACGAATGGTTTAGGCGCTAGCAGTGTTCACAGACGGACAGAGGGACAGACGGACAGAAGGTCGTTTTCCTTTCAATTGGGTTTTCGGTTCCTAGAAAATAGGGTTTCTGGCTACCCCACGTGTTAGGGGATTTTTTTTCTCTTAATTTAGCAAGTGGTTCTATCCACTTTTTTCTTTTTCACGGCCCGGCAATTCAATTTTTTCCGCCGAAAATTGGCCATTTTTTTCGCGCAGCATTACATAACTTTCCCTATACTACGTAAATCACTCCGTGTATACGTACGTATACGGGAAAGTAAAAATAGGCACTATCGATGTTGAAGTAAATGCTGATGGTACGCTGAATACTTGCAAAGGTGTTGTAGTTTCCAGTGACTTTCTTAACTGCAGTGAAGATAAAATCGCTCAAGAACTAGCATCTCAATGATTCATTTCCTAGTAGTAGGCGAACAATGGGGCAGGACGGGCAGATAATTCCTTCAACTTCCCATTTCCTAACGTTGAATCGTATCATGTTGCCACAGAAGATTAAAGCTAGTATTCGTCGTCTGAACGTACGAATGTTCTTTCCCCAACCGATCCAGTGCTTTCAGTGTTTACGTTTTGGACACATGGCATTTAGATGTGAGAGAATCAAAGTATGTCAGTGTGGAAAGCCAGTGTGGAAAGTAAAAATAAGCTTGCTGAAATCAAATGAACGGCTTTTGCCAATTTTTAGTGATTTTTTTAAACAGCAATGTAAATGTTTGGCTGAGGTAACGGCCGTGTCGATTTCCCAGAATATTCCGCTTTTGAGACCTTCCGCGTGCACCTGAAATTCCCGCTTTGTGCTCCGGATTGCTTGGGCAAATCCGCGTGTGGTGGGTGTTGCACGTGCATTTGCAGTGCGCGAGAGCAGCGGTGTTCCGACGGGCGGCGTGCGGCGGGGCTCTATTGATTCGACCCGCGCCGGCGGCCGGCAGGGCAATTAAATGCGCAATTGCCAAAGCAAACTTCTGGCTTGTATTTCACCATTGTTCGAATTGTTTTTAAAATTTTTTTGTTGGGTGATTTTTATATTTGTTTTTGCGTGAAGGTTCAGGGAATGATTTAATTATGTTTGTGTTGTGGGTTTGCAATCAATGAAGAGAAAAAAAAATATCAAGTGGGCAACCGAGAGTTAAGGGAAGAAAGAATATTTATGTAGAAGGTGTAATATAAGTATTCATGTAGAAAGTATAGTATAAGCACTGTATAGGTATTTATGAAGAAAATCCCAATCTAATGATACTTTTGCAAATTTTAAAGTAATTGTAGCTGAAGGCTCTTTGTTCATAGACAAACCAAAATCGCGACATTAAAATAAAAAGGGTTTTAATTGTACTTTCATTGAAAAATGAGTTATGGATTGATTTTGAATAAGTTATGGACATGACTGGATTTATCAAAACTAGTTCTATCGGCTGTGTTCTACTGAGATATCAATTTAGTTTTATCTTCAATTTAAGAACAGTTTAATTAGTTTTATCTACACTTCTATCTGTAACTGTTCATATTTTTTAAAAACAAAAAGGTTTTATCTGGAAAAATTATGGTGATGTCTTTCCAAGGTATTGCTATTGACTAATGCTCATTCTCAAGTGTGATTTAAGATTAACAAATCCTTTTAAAACCATGAAATGCCACATTTAATACAGTTCAATAGACTTCCACAATTCCATTTCTGTTTTTTAAGGGAAATATTATTCTCCTTGGGAATGTAAGAAATGTTGAATTCATTACTATTTGTTTGTACACCTAAAGTTACAAAGTTGGCCAGTAGCAATTTGTAAAGGTTTCATGGTATGTAACTTGCAAAGGAAAACAAAGTTGTGAGATAATGATTTAGAGAAATGTCTTGAAGATTGGGGTGAGAGTATTTTCCCAAAAGTTCTAGAAGTATTAGTTTTTGGAAATAATAGATTTATTGCTAATTATCTACATATTTTGAACGTGGAAATGAAATATTCCACTCCACGACATTCTAAAATCCAAGAAGTTGACAATGTTCACTCACAAATAGAAAAATCAATGACCCTCTGCAAATTTTGATCACCTTTTTCATTTCTTCGTTTTCTGCTTGCTGAGAATAGAAAACGACCATTTTACGCTTCAACCAAAACAACATTTGAAAGATTTCAATAGTTGCAAAAAACACTTGCGGTTTAACCAAAATACCATTTTCCAAAGTCGCGCAACTTAATTTTATACAGAAAGTAGGTGAAATACAGAATAACTGAAGCATGGAGATCAGTATATTTTTTCTTGTAGTATTCGATCAATCCAGCACCTTCGGATGATCGGAAAAATACACGATCACTATATTCACCTACCTCTCTGCATCAGTAATAATTGAGTGTGTGGTGGTCGCCCGCGAACCTTTGAAAAGCCCGCCACTAGGGCGCGGCAGCGAAACGGCGGCGCTCGGAGAAAGTGCGGCCACCGCCCAAGAGAAGTCGCCCGAGGCGGATCCTTAATGGCGTCCTTAGATACAGAGAGTAGCGCTTTCCATTGTTGCACCGATCCCGCCATTTTATGTCCAGTTTTTTATTTATTTGTTAAAAAAAACAGTAAAAACTGTATATGTCGTGTGGGGAAAGAGATTTATCTACGCACATTTTCTTGAGGACCAGAATAAAAAAAAAACAAAAAAAACGAAAAAAATGAATTTAGAAATAATTATTTTAGAAAAATTAAAATATTGAAAAATGTTTGTTACCGAGTTATAGAAAATAAATTTCAACGGTAAATTAACTACAAGGAAAAGGAGTGCTCAACGAAATTGTTGTCAGGAAAATTGGAATTGTGTGGTAGTCTTAGTGTTGAGAACCATGAATGTATCTCAAATCAATATTAATATTCTTAAAAATCTTCATTACGTCACCAATTGTTATACTTTGTGTTCAACTTCTGAATTCTATTTGATGGGGTTAACGGATGAGAGGATATTAAATGGCGGCGGTTGCGCTACTCTCTGTATCTAGGGACTCTAATCCTTAACCGATACTAACTGGGCGCGACACCTGCCATGCGTAACGACTATAGTGCGATATTTGTAATTTTGCCCCTCAAGTCTTCATGAAGGGATATGTCACGGTATTCCGCATATTTCTCAGTCGTGCCGCTAGCTATCGCATGGTCGCGACCGTATCAAGTAGTGTTTGCGATCATGCGACAACTAGTGGCACGAGCCAGAGAGACGCGAAATGCCGTGTGATATTCCATCGTGTCCGTAGGGGCTTGTGGGGCAGAATTATAGAAATCGCGCTATAGCCGGCGAGCTGTCAGCCCGTAGGGGGTACAAAGCGAGGAGGACGGCAGCTCAAGTTATTCCGGCGAGATGTCCATAAAGATGGCTGACACACTATAGCAGATCACAAAAAAAATGCTGCTCATAATATTAGGCTAATTATAGGGTAATTAAATGCTCCATCGCCACATTTTAGGCTGTTGTAGTTTTCTCAAAAATCGGTGTTCAGCCAGTATTAGAATAAAGCCAGCTAACACAAAATCAAAACTTAAAGGTAGAACAAAGCTACTGATTCACGACTTTTAGTGTAATTATAGGATCACAAATATTGCTAATATTATTTATAAATATTAATGTTTATTGTTGTAAAAAATTATAACAAATTGCGGCTCTCAGATCAGGAAGACCATAAAACTCCGTTAGCAAAACACAGTTTCCTTTTAACATATTATGCATATGATTACGAACTAATTGTTGATATAACGAATGAATTAAGTGCTCGTCGACTTGAGCTAAAATTGTTGCAACAATACAACAGAAACTGCTCAAGTACGGACTTCCTCACGGCATTCACTGTCTAATAATTTTGAAACTAGACTGAAGTGTAGTTTGTGTTCTGAAGATTACAGTTTCCTTTCAGCATATTATGTATTTAAATATTTGATATTTGTTGATATAGCCCTTGAATTAAGTGCTCATCAATGTTTGCAAAACATGATGCAACAATACAACCAAATTCTCAAATATGCACTTCTTCACCGGCTTTCAGCCCGTCGAAGTGGGTTGGTCCACGTCCTGACAGGGGCATGCAGAGAAGGCTCTCAAGTGTTCCTTTCTCCGTTTTTTCATCTTCTTGCTTCTCATGTCATGTCACGTACATTCTTTTCACTCCTTTTTCTTCCTCACTTGGCCTTCTCTGTATGCTGAACACCCACCCATGTGTTTGCGGTGCATGGCGAACCCGTGTCGGAGAGAATGTGTGTCCTGGCAGTTGAGGGACCTGTTTGTTTCCCAACTACTCCTTGTGCTACTTTCTGCCTTGCACTGAGGGATATGTTGTTTACGTATTTTGTGGAACATTGTTTGTATGTTTCAACAAAGTCTATTTGGCCTAGCACTCTACTGCAAGGGCGGTCGTGTCCTTACCCACTCCCGATCAATTGACTCGGACTAGGTCTTGTACTGAACTCCAGGGTGAGCGGGGGGATCCACGGCTGTGCACGGCTGTGACATCTCCCCACTATATCTCCATAACAACCCTGAAACTCCTTGTTGTTTCGTGGTGGGAGGGGACCACGGGGATGAATATGATATCCATCTATGGATACCAAACCTTTTACCCTCGCTCTCTTCCGCACTGAAGAGGGCATGTCCAGAAAAAGCTATTGATTTGAATAGTATCTTTTTTAAAGATGAAGATCGACAAGAGAAGCCTCATTTCCTCATGGCAGGTGCCGAGGAAGGTATAACGTTTAAGAGTGAAAGTGTTGTCCATCTGGCGCGAGCCATAGAGGAAGCATGCGTGAAGCTCCAAGTGGCCGTGCGAAAAAGGAATGGAACGATTCTTTTTGAAGCGCGTACCGACGAGTAAATCGAAAAAAATCAGAATACCAAGCAGATTGCCGGCCTTTAGGTAGTAGTCACGGTCAATCCTACCTTGAACCTGTGCAAAGACGTGATTAACCATGAGGACTTTGCTTCGGAAAGTAAGGAAGATCGCTGGAAGAAGGAAGGAGCTGGGGAAAGATATCTCTACTTCGACCCTGATCCTTACATTTGACTGCCCATCCCTCCTGGAAGAGATCATTAGTAGATTTTACAACCTCCGTGTGCGACAGTATGTACTCAGTCCTTTGTGCTGTTTCAAGTGTCAAAGGTTTGGGCATACCCAGCAACGTTGAATGTCCGTAAGCTCAGTTTGCGGGAAGTGCGAAAACATCATAACAGGACCCACAACTGTGTAACACAACACCACACTGTGTCAATTGTGAAGGCAAGCATCCGCCCAACTACAACCAGTGCCCCACCTTTCTCCGGGAAAGAGAGATCCAAAAGATAAGAGTGACAGAAACGGTCACTTCGAAAAGGTCCATCACGCATTATCTGGCCCGCAATTACGATAATGAAGATTACTGTAGTTATTATTATTACTCCACATCACGACGAAAGATGTTATGAGTCGGCTGAATATAAAATCTACATCAGGTTGCAACCATTTACCCAAGGAGCAGATCTAGAGACTGTGGGTGCCACTACAATACTTTGCACAAAATGTGGGCTGTTCCAAATAAAGCAATTTCTTGCATTTCCCAGTCTTTTGAACTACCTGTGAGTTTAGCCAATTTGTTACATGAATTTTGCAGAACACCTCCCAGAGCTTCGATGACTATCGGTACGATCTGTGCTTTTACGCCTCACATTTGGCTGATCTCGATTACAAACTCTTGTATTTAAGACATTTCTTTGCCTCCTTGGTAACGACGTTTTGATTGCAAGGTACAGCAACATCGACAAGTAGACACGATTTTTTTTCCAAATCCAGGTGACTATATCCGGTTGTTTGCCGCTATCGTGCGATACGTTTAAATTTGTTGGTCGCACAATATTGTACACAGTCCAACAGACGTCACTTCTGTTGGTGAGTAACACTTGAGGCATGAGTTTGGGACTTCGAGAGCGCTACAGATCTGCCAGTGTAGGTACTTACACACCCTGTCGTGTCTTTTGAAGTATTCAGTCTTCGCTAGATTTCGACAAGCTGAGACGATATGATCAATGGTTTCTGGTAAAAGCAGCATTTATCATCCTAAGAAAGTTTGAAACCTCTTTATCATAATGTCGAGTTCTCAACGCCTGATCTTGGGCAGCTATTAAAACTGCTTCCGATTCTGGCTTCATTCTTCCCTTTCAAGCTACATAAATTATTGATCTTACACCTTGTTCTTTCTTTTTAGATATTTTATAATAATAATAATAATAATTATTATTATTATGTGCTTCTTACGTGCGCGCATTTGAAATAACTTGAATTGTGAGCACTGCTATGAAGTTTGTTTTATTACCGTCCTTTGCAATACACCTCTCAAGCGTTCATGTCCTGTGCTGCAGGGCGAGGGGCCCCACGAGGCGGTCGTAGGCCTGCAGCACCTGGTGGGCCTCGAGCAGGTGCGACACCAGCTGCACCACCACCACGTCGCGGTGGTCGAAGTCGGCGTAGGGCGGCCCCACATAGGGCAGGCCCTTCGAGGCGGCCGCGGGGCGGGGGAAGAGGCGCCGCCACGCCCTCCGCAGGGGGCCCCCGAGCTCGCGCCCCGCCCCCTCGGGGCGCTCGAAGCCCTCGGGCGCCACGCGGTTTCCGCGGAAGGAGCACTCGCCTGCGCAGCAGTAGAGAGCGAACACCGGGTGCAAGAGTAGATGAGCCGTTGACAGTAGTGTGGTGGAAGCCAAGCGAAGTGGTGGAAGGAGCACTCGCCTGCGCAGCAGTAGAGAGCGAACACCGGGTGCAAGAGTAGATCAGCCGTTGACAGTAGTGTGGTGGAAGCCAAGCGAAGTGGTGGAAGGAGCACTCGCCTGCGCAGCAGTAGAGAGCGAACACCGGGTGCAAGAGTAGATCAGCCGTTGACAGTAGTGTGGTGGAAGCCAAGCGAAGTGGTGGAAGGAGCACTCGCCTGCGCAGCAGTAGAGAGCGAACACCGGGTGCAAGAGTAGATCAGCCGTTGACAGTAGTGTGGTGGAAGCCAAGCGAAGTGGTGGAAGGAGCACTCGCCTGCGCAGCAGTAGAGAGCGAACACCGGGTGCAAGAGTAGATCAGCCGTTGACAGTAGTGTGGTGGAAGCCAAGCGAAGTGGTGGAAGGAGCACTCGCCTGCGCAGCAGTAAAGAGCGAACACCGGGTGCAAGAGTAGATGAGCCGTTGACAGTAGTGTGGTGGAAGCCAAGCGAAGTGGTGGAAGGAGCACTCGCCTGCGCAGCAGTAGAGAGCGAACACCGGGTGCAAGAGTAGATGAGCCGTTGACAGTAGTGTGGTGGAAGCCAAGCGAAGTGGTGGAAGGAGCACTCGCCTGCGCAGCAGTAGAGAGCGAACACCGGGTGCAGAGTAGATCAGCCGTTGACAGTAGTGTGGTGGAAGCCAAGCGAAGTGGTGGAAGGAGCACTCGCCTGCGCAGCAGTAGAGAGCGAACACCGGGTGCAAGAGTAGATGAGCCGTTGACAGTAGTGTGGTGGAAGCCAGGCGAAGTGGTGGAAGGAGCACTCGCCTGCGCAGCAGTAGAGAGCGAACACCGGGTGCAAGAGTAGATGAGCCGTTGACAGTAGTGTGGTGGAAGCCAAGCGAAGTGGTGGAAGGAGCACTCGCCTGCGCAGCAGTAGAGAGCGAACACCGGGTGCAAGAGTAGATCAGCCGTTGACAGTAGTGTGGTGGAAGCCAAGCGAAGTGGTGGAAGGAGCACTCGCCTGCGCAGCAGTAGAGAGCGAACACCGGGTGCAAGAGTAGATGAGCCGTTGACAGTAGTGTGGTGGAAGCCAAGCGAAGTGGTGGAAGGAGCACTCGCCTGCGCAGCAGTAGAGAGCGAACACCGGGTGCAAGAGTAGATGAGCCGTTGACAGTAGTGTGGTGGAAGCCAAGCGAAGTGGTGGAAGGAGCACTCGCCTGCGCAGCAGTAGAGAGCGAACACCGGGTGCAAGAGTAGATCAGCCGTTGACAGTAGTGTGGTGGAAGCCAAGCGAAGTGGTGGAAGGAGCACTCGCCTGCGCAGCAGTAGAGAGCGAACACCGGGTGCAAGAGTAGATGAGCCGTTGACAGTAGTGTGGTGGAAGCCAAGCGAAGTGGTGGAAGGAGCACTCGCCTGCGCAGCAGTAGAGAGCGAACACCGGGTGCAAGAGTAGATCAGCCGTTGACAGTAGTGTGGTGGAAGCCAAGCGAAGTGGTGGAAGGAGCACTCGCCTGCGCAGCAGTAGAGAGCGAACACCGGGTGCAAGAGTAGATCAGCCGTTGACAGTAGTGTGGTGGAAGCCAAGCGAAGTGGTGGAAGGAGCACTCGCCTGCGCAGCAGTAGAGAGCGAACACCGGGTGCAAGAGTAGATGAGCCGTTGACAGTAGTGTGGTGGAAGCCAAGCGAAGTGGTGGAAGGAGCACTCGCCTGCGCAGCAGTAGAGAGCGAACACCGGGTGCAAGAGTAGATCAGCCGTTGACAGTAGTGTGGTGGAAGCCAAGCGAAGTGGTGGAAGGAGCACTCGCCAGCGTAGCAGTAGAGAGCGAACACCGGGTGCAAGAGTAGATGAGCCGTTGACAGTAGTGTGGTGGAAGCCAAGCGAAGTGGTGGAAGGAGCACTCGCCTGCGCAGCAGTAGAGAGCGAACACCGGGTGCAAGAGTAGATGAGCCGTTGACAGTAGTGTGGTGGAAGCCAAGCGAAGTGGTGGAAGGAGCACTCGCCTGCGCAGCAGTAGAGAGCGAACACCGGGTGCAAGAGTAGATCAGCCGTTGACAGTAGTGTGGTGGAAGCCAAGCGAAGTGGTGGAAGGAGCACTCGCCTGCGCAGCAGTAGAGAGCGAACACCGGGTGCAAGAGTAGATGAGCCGTTGACAGTAGTGTGGTGGAAGCCAAGCGAAGTGGTGGAAGGAGCACTCGCCTGCGCAGCAGTAGAGAGCGATCACCGGGTGCAAGAGTAGATCAGCCGTTGACAGTAGTGTGGTGGAAGCCAAGCGAAGTGGTGGAAGGAGCACTCGCCTGCGCAGCAGTAGAGAGCGAACACCGGGTGCAAGAGTAGATGAGCCGTTGACAGTAGTGTGGTGGAAGCCAAGCGAAGTGGTGGAAGGAGCACTCGCCTGCGCAGCAGTAGAGAGCGAACACCGGGTGCAAGAGTAGATGAGCCGTTGACAGTAGTGTGGTGGAAGCCAAGCGAAGTGGTGGAAGGAGCACTCGCCTGCGCAGCAGTAGAGAGCGAACACCGGGTGCAAGAGTAGATCAGCCGTTGACAGTAGTGTGGTGGAAGCCAAGCGAAGTGGTGGAAGGAGCACTCGCCTGCGCAGCAGTAGAGAGCGAACACCGGGTGCAAGAGTAGATCAGCCGTTGACAGTAGTGTGGTGGAAGCCAAGCGAAGTGGTGGAAGGAGCACTCGCCCTGCGCAGCAGTAGAGAGCGAACACCGGGTGCAAGAGTAGATCAGCCGTTGACAGTAGTGTGGTGGAAGCCAAGCGAAGTGGTGGAAGGAGCACTCGCCTGCGCAGCAGTAGAGAGCGAACACCGGGTGCAAGAGTAGATGAGCCGTTGACAGTAGTGTGGTGGAAGCCAAGCGAAGTGGTGGAAGGAGCACTCGCCTGCGCAGCAGTAGAGAGCGAATACCGGGTGCAAGAGTAGATGAGCCGTCGACAGCAAAAGTGGTGGAAGTCAAATTTTGGAAGATTTGAGTTAGATGCATGGGCATATGGTCTGAACATTGTTCCATAACAGGCTGAAACGGTGTGAGTCAAACTTCAATATTTCGTAGCTAGAGGCCAGCACAATGCTGAAGTAACCAACAAGTTGTTCACACTGCTACATGCAATGGTGGTGTAAGTCTTGGATGGGATGAAACAACAGATTCTAGGCGCTAAAAAGAAGTAAGAATATTTGGCAATAATTGATAAGAAAAGGTCTCTCCAGTGTAATAAAACTATTTGCAATGCAACTCAGCTATTGATTTTTTCTTTTATCCCTCATCGGGCGCTTTCTGTAGGAATCGACTCCCTGGCGTTAGAACAGGGAGAACTATAATTTGAATAACTATATTATCCTCAGAGGTCTAAAGGCATGCACAGATAGTGAAGTAACACTTATGTCCAGAAGCAAAACAAGGGGCCTTCTCAGCATTTGCTGGATGGATCAGGGAAACTGTGGCAGAAAAACTGACCAAGATGGGTTTCATTGATCCAAAAGCTGAGGTACAATAATTGTTGCAAGTTGTTTGGAATTATACAGTTCAAATGGTAATTAATACATTTAATATTATTGTTAAAACTAATATTACTTTCATTTTTGATGCCCGGTATAGTCTTTAATTGTATAGAAACAGAGAGCAACAGAAACGATTTTTCTTAGCAGTTAAATTTATGCATGGAATTTAGTAGTTTAATGACATCTGACAATGTGCTGTAAAATAATGTGAATGTATTCTACGTATGTGGAGCTTTTGTAAATAGCTATTGATACTGACCCCTGATGAATATGATTACTACGTCGAGTGTTCTAGTTATAGTCATCAGCAATAGCTGAAAATATGTTCCCACACTTGAGTAAATCATCTTTGACAAAGACCGCTGATTCGTAAATCAAGAGGCAAAGTAATGATATAATTTCTAGCGTAAAAAAGACAGGCTTAGAATAATCACGTTGGTGGGATTTGATTATTATGATTACAGTCGACTCCGGTATAGTGAACATCTGAGTACTACTATTTGTGGTTAACCATATCCGAGGTTCACTATATCTGATGTCAAAATTAAATAGAATGCCTCCATAACGATTGATTTTATTAATATTCAGATATAGCAAAATACAATAACAGCACAAACTGAAAATTTCAATATTTTTATTTGTCCTTAAAAAATCAATTATTTTCAATAGTTTACTTCGTACTATTTCATTAGTAATTTTTCTAGATCCTTCTCCAGATTTTGTGCTCTCTCCATATTTGATTCTGCGTTGAACTCCATGTTTAAGAATCGTAATTCAGTCTTGACACCCTTCAATGTCTCTTGCACAGTTGGAACACTATCCCACTCTCCGAAAACCTTTTTACTCGACTAATAACATACTCGATGCTTAATTTCCAGGACGTATTTCCCATGTTCTCTATAGCCGAGGTTCAGATTCACTATAACCGAATGCTTACTCGTATGCTTATTTGAAATGTAAGTGGAATGAGACTATTCACTCAAGTTCACTATAACTGAGGGTTCACTATATCCGAGATCACTATAACAGTAGCCGACTGTAAATCCTTTTTTATAATCTAAACATCCGGGGTCCTTGGTTCACTTGTTTGCTCGCATATCAGTGAAAATGCACCTAAATAATACTTAAGATG
>JAHLJT010009502.1:0-22452 GCA_031308135.1 Acheta domesticus | reverse complement strand
GGGAGAACTCTCGAAAATCGGGGATTATCAGAAAAATCACAGTAGAGGGCAGTCGAGCATTTGTTTAGCAGAAAAACGACAGTAGAGAGCGGTCGAGCATTGGTTATTAGTAAAATCACGAGAGAGCAGTGGCGAGAGACAGTAACAGCAGTTCGTGAGAGACGAACATTGTTCCGATCGCAACGAGATGCGCCCAGCCTTCACTCAGCAGCGGAATTTATTCCGCATGCCAGGCTGGGACTAAAGGGATCAACACCCTATAATCAATTACAAGGGTGCATAGCCAGACGTTTGGCTTTCAACATTACATGCGGTCCAGGCGATGTTTGACGACCTGAGACGCGCGCCAGCTTCAAGTCATCGATTCGCGGATGCTCATCGCCGACTTCTCGCGCACCGGAGCATCCATTCCCGGGGCCACTGTGACCATCAGACACGCGCTCCAACAACGCTCCAGCGTCGTCCCTGAGGGTTCGGCCGCGAAAGCCCATCGGTCGGCGAGCAATCACGTTCGCGGTGACGTAACTGCAACCTCATCACCATTATGTAAATTTTCAATGTCATCATTTATCAATAGCCAAGAACTGTGTCTTATTCTCTCAAAAACAGTTTTTTTTAATAAATGTGTCCCCGCCCTTTTGCCGGGTGACAAATTCAAAATCTAAGAGAAGTGTATTATTACTACCGTCAGCAAAAGCAAATGCAATCCTTCGACCAAGGGCACTCACCCCTGAGACGCTCGACGCCGGCGAATGGATAGCAGGTAAGTGGACATGCGCTTGGCGCCCTTCAAACAAATTTAGCGTGTGTTCTCTCTGCTATCCGGGAACGACCGTCGCACCTTCAGCGTGACGGCGCTTCCAACCCTGTGATGTGACCCCCCCCCCCCGGTTTCATTTCAAAATCGGCACTCGACGTGGGTGGTTGCATTACAGTATTATTTGTTTTTTCAAGAATTTGTTTCCAACAAATGTAATTTTTTGAAACATCTGTCATGTTGGTAATATTTACATTAAGGCATTAAGGGCTTTTTATACATAATTGCATTGGTGAGTGCAAGTCCTTCAAGGATTTAAAATGTAGTTTCTCTAAAAAAAAGATGTACACGTCCTTCATCCTAAGATAGGAAAGTTATGACAACCTGCTGCAAATGCATAAAGCATGTGTGCAGGGCCTCAGCATTTTGATTTATAAAAGCTTCACATAGGGAAAATAATTAAAACTTGTTAATAAACAATAGGCATTTTGGCATAGATTTTATTTTAAATACATTTGTTCGTACAAGCAAGCATAACTACTTAATTATGCATGTCGTATATGTAAGCTAACTTTACAATTTCTATTTCTTTCTCTGTGTTGCGTCAGTGCAGTTGCAGTTGCTCTGTGCAAACCTACAACCGACGCCGAGCTGTTCATAGAATTCACCACCAACCCTGCCGCAGCTCTCTTCTCAGAATTACTGCGGCAAATCTAAATTATACAGTTCATTATAAATTTAACTGCACAAAAGCATATTAATTTCCAATGTGTAACTCGGCAGTAGGCGCGCCAAGTTTTGTAACAAATTGAGGCGCGCGGGGTGCCTCAGTCACCCCAAAGTAAAAAACAACTAATAAGAAATTGTTTTGTTCCTTTAATGAATACGTGTTTATTTCCAAGTATTTATACATAATTTGGAAACAAGTACAAATAAAATTTTAATTGTTAAGAATGTGTTTTTGCAAACAACTTTCACAAATGTGCTGCATGTGTATTATAATCATATCATTAAAATATGTTATGAAAAATATTCTCGAACAAAAGCACTTACCATGGTGTATATTTGAAAATAAAACCGTCTCTGTGCATTCCTGCTGAGAACTACTGTGAACAGCGTGGCAAGAAGCGATAACAAAGGTTGCGCGAGCTGACTCGGCGGCTCTTGCGCAGAGCGCCATCGCCTTTGCGACGAAATTTCCAGGAAAGGACAGGAAGCAGTTCAAAGAGAAGAGTCGAGATATGTGCACAAAGCTTTCCTCGTAAGTTATTGAGAAGCTCGCAATATTATATTGTAGCATTACCTACCGAATATTTAATAATAAAATAAAAACTTGATTTAAATTGTTTTTCACGGGACGAGTACGCGGAAGCTTCCAGGACATGCGCAGGCTGCCTCCGATTCTTTCGCCTGCCTGGCGCCGGCGAGATTAGTTGGGCCATCCTCTAGGGACCGCCTCAGCCCCTTCGACCCATCGCCTTCGCCCGCTTGCCAGCCCTCCCCCATTTAGTTACGGACAGCCGGGGATCCACCCAGGCTGTCGTGTTTGCGATCGCTTAAAACAAAATATCACCACCCCGCCCGCTTGCCAGCCGCTCGAAAGGGCATGTACACTCCATAAACAAATTAGATAGAGAGCGCAAGTGAAATTTTCCATCCAGTTTCTGAGGACCGCCGTCTATGATTGGACGCAAGGGTTGCTACTACGTAGTGAGTGTCAGCCAATCTCAAATGAGATTACTCCAGTTTCTGAAAAATTCCAGAATCTTTAGCGAGTTTTGGTAGGGGAAAGGGGGCAGCTGCTTTGTGACCCAGCCAGAAAGAAGGACTTGAATTTTGAACGTTGAAGAGTGCGGAGCTCCGTGTCAGGGGGCTCCGCGCACTTCGGGAATTTTTCCCGAATCGGCTAAAATATACGCCGAATTGGACAATTATTGTCAATTAGAAATTTCTTCTGTTGGCAGCAGCGCCAGAAGTAAATCGTTTTCATTTCACTCATAGAATTGGGGGCTGAAGTGTTACCTCTGTTTTTGAGCCGTGCTTGGCCGTGAAACGTGACCGTGAAATTCTCGTTATTATAACGAACTCGATCGAGACATTAAGCCGCCATAACTTGGTGCAGTTTCATTCACGCGGCGGGACCCAGAGCTTCGTTACCGTTCGTCCCCGCAGCTATTCATGAGTCGACCCTGAGCCGTCGCCTCCGAATCAGCTGGCGAGTACCTGCGTGAAGAAAAAGGACTTCATTCACGTCTTTCCGCCCAGCGCCTCGCGGGTCGCAATCCAGCTGTACAGAAGCCATAGACCTTTGAGGGTGACGTTCTTTCGAGCCAGCATGCTCTCGCAACTGCCCTTCTAACGAGACAACTTTTTCTTAATCAGAACATTAGATTGTCAAAATCCATAAAGTTTTCTCAATTGGTGTAATTTCAAATGAACGGTTCGTGGCTACGTCTTGGCCCTCAAGATAACTAGCGAAAAGTTTGTTAAACCATTAGATTTAAGTGTCACTGTAATTCATATTTTGGGGGACACGAACTCGTGAAGGAGGTCTCCTCCGGAGAAAATTTACATTATTGTTTTAATTTTGAAATTAAATTTTATTTTTTGTGTTTGTTAAGTTCTACAGTTTTTTGACTATTCATTGTTTTACAACAATCATTATGTACTGAGCTGTTTAAAGTGTCAATAATCTCTTCAAACTGTGTACTATCAATAGTGACTGTGCCAACTGCCTTTTTGCTCGTGTTTGCATGTCACGCATATTGCAATAGGTGTGCATAGCTCTCAGTATACATTTATTGTGCAGTCCATTCATAAGGACTCAATCTTATGCTTATATTAAATGGAACTATCACTCAAGTGAACAAACATGCGCAATCGTAAACTGTACTTTCAATACGCAATGTGCATTTTCTC
Organism: Acheta domesticus; assembly: GCA_031308135.1. Lineage (NCBI taxonomy): Eukaryota > Metazoa > Arthropoda > Insecta > Orthoptera > Gryllidae > Acheta > Acheta domesticus. The sequence continues at coordinate 18,776 of JAHLJT010009502.1, read as the reverse complement.
TGCCAATACTATTAGCAGCAGAGTTTCGTCATAATGCAGCCAGTCATGTGGTGCAGTTCAACAAGTTATTATGAACATACATTGGCTCCAAAGTCGCCTTGCAACAACGCAACCGTTACGTCATGTTATACACAGCCTTACTCTCCTTCAGTCGCGTCGCACAAGATTCAACACGCTCGGGACCGTGACGTCATCACTGCGAGACAACGGCGCTCGCTCAACCTTCGCCTTCATCATACCGCACAGACAATTCACTATGTTTGTTCTTGGTAACAATGGTCTTGACTTTAATTTAATTAACAATCGACCCTTGCAAGGTATAATTAACTAATTGTATATTGTTCTTTAATAATACATGTGTTTAATTGCACTTTTTCAGTTTAATTGTAAGAATGATGGATGTTTTTAATACATAATTGCATTTGTGAGTGCAAGTGCTTCAAAGATTTCAAATGCAGTTTCTCTGAAATTAAAAACTTGTCTTGTGAAAATTTTAAAAAAATGCGTATATCGCAACAATTAAACGCAGTTATCAAGAACTTCAAACACTCAAACTATCAAACACTTTTCATTAAGGAAAAAACCTGTAAACTTCAGTATTGTGTTGTAGGCAGGTGGCGGAAATTTTTTTAGACGTTTTATTTTTCGAAAAATTAGTTATTTCAACAAAATATGACTTCCACTATTAAGCATTCTTACTCTATCTGACGGCCAAAGTTTTAATAAAAAATTTGGAGCCATATTTTGAGAAAATGTTGAGGCTTTAATGAAGAACCCTTCAAAATAAACAATGTCTGTTTTTAAACTTAGAGGGCCTCAAATTCCTTTAAATCGATCGACGAATGTCAATTTAGGAGAAATCGGCAGTACTGTTTACGCTCAAGCGCTGACACTGCACAAACGGACGGATGGACTGACACACTTTTGCCGTCAATCGATTTTTCTGCATTAAGGACCCAAAAAAGCATGGATTCTGATTACACAACGTATTAGAGGAAATAATTTGATATGTTCTCGCATACGAACACGATTTACCCACTTTTTCGTTACCAAGACCTGGGAACAAAAGTTGTTTTTGTTCAAATTCGCCGCACACGGTTATGACACTTTCTCTTGTCACGAACTAAGTACGAGAAAGTAAATATGTGCAAGAGGCGCCAATAGCTAGTAGCTGGGATGAGGATGGCGAAAACCGAAAAGTAAACTCAGATAGAACCTATTACGAGAATAACACGTCCGAGAAAGAGAATGCCATTTTTGAGCAGCACTATATAAGTTAGCGTTTGTGTCTCAGAGGGCAATAGTAGGTTGCTGTGAGTTTTAATTTGAGGGTGGTTCTAAAAAAGCAGTATTTTACAGCCTCTGAACGAGACAGGTTTCTCTCCCACTCGTGTGGCTTGGTTATTCTGAGCCATGTGAAAGAATTAATAGGAAGTATTTCAATATTGTTAGCCGTGAGGGAAAATATTCATTTTTCTTTTCGTACCAAGTGGCAACGCTGCATAACTTCTTATCTCATTTCACCTGGAGGCGAAAGTACTTCCAATGGCAATTGGGAAGTCAGCTGTAGCTTGAGGCTTATGAGAGAAAATAGATTATCTCTCTCAACTAAAGAGATCAGTTTATTCGACTCTTTTATGGACTACAATATCGAAGCAAGCAGGAACACATTACTAATATTGTCGCCTGGTGTATAACGAGAAGCGTTAACTTTTGATAGAAATAGTTTTTGAACCTAAAAAAAATCACTATTAACTTTTTTGCTCAAACTCTCTTATCTTTGTTCGTATTAAAAATAGAACACACAAAATTCATTTCTACATACATCTGAAATGGTTGCATAATTTTATAATAATGTAATTAACTCCAATAGCATAATGTCCGGGAACATTTTTACCTTCAAAACTCTTTTTCGGCAAATTTAATTATGAAATCTCTTTTATTTTACATTAAAGCTGTGGAATCTCAATACCCAGCTAAAGACGTAATCATAAAGTCTAGGGATTCCAAAAATATTCATCATAACTACTTTTTGGAAACCTTATTAACTTTAATGTAGACATTGTATATTCAATATTTTGACACATTAAAAATAATTGTATTTGCTGAACATCGACACTTCCATTATATTTATTCACGATATCTATGAAAAGCGTTTGAAAATGAGTACATGCATTTGTTTGTTTGTTTCTTTGTAAGCAAAGGAGACAGTATAGCAAGAATAAAACTTCGATCAATGCAAATCAAGACGGAATCAAGAAGAATCAAGACACGATTTAGTGAATTACTTACAGATCAAAAACCTCGATAATTCTTGTCAATAAATAGCTAGAATTCTGCGCTTTCATTTGCTAAAAGACTCTTTTCGAGATACGTATATCTTTGAGGTATACGAAGTATTAAGACTGCAATTTCTCAGTAATGTTTCTACTCTATGCCATAAAAACATTTTTGCTCGTGTGTAAGTGAAAATTGCCCTACAATATTTTCAAATTCCTTTTATTCCCTATTAAAAATAGTGTTATTTTTGTCTCAATGCCGCACGTCTAAAACGATTTTTTTTATAATTCCTTGTGGCTCGTGCTTTCGCGAATTTTGCCTGTTTCATGCTTAACATTGACAAGGCAAATATAGATTTTTGTAAGTTTGTGGATTTTTTCGTAATAATGGATACCTATTCAGACTGGGAATAGAAGCCGCTACTCAACGAATTCTGGAATAGTATCACTTTGATACTGAGCCATCTATTCCGTGTTCTAAACGTTTGATTATAACAACACATTTCTTATTCACAAAACTTGAAAGCAGTATTATTTATACAAAAATTAATGTCAATTAGATTTCAATGGGCAGGAATCACAGAAGTCTTTCAATCATTTACCTCTCAAGGGACGTGGAAATATATACGCTCCCCGATAAAATAAATGTAATCTTAATACTTGGGTCTAGAGAAAGTAGCTTTGAAAAATCTAGCGTAATCGGCAGGGTTCTCTGCCCATCGCCATCGAATTCTCAGGCCAAGATATTTTCGACGCGAAATATTATATTTCTTTCTGGGCTCACGAATGAATTATTTCACGAATATGAACGAATTGGAATGAATTCTTTGTTTACTTTTTATATTTCTTTTTCAATGCAGAAATATATGAGAGTTTCTCCATTTTCATTGAAAACATTTTCATTGAACCTGTTCTTAATTCCCGGGATGATGTGATTTCCTACTCTGGCATTCAGATCACCTGCTACTATTACCGGTTCCATAGAATACATTCGGCTAATTGTTTCTTGGAGGTCACCACAGGATTTTTGTTTTTCGTGAGATGTTTTATTATTTTCTGGCGCGTATACGGGTATAATGTTGATTGGTTTGGCTTTATTTGCTAATTTCACAGACACAATTCTTTCGGAGATGTAGTTATGTTTAATTATGTTATTTACATATTTGTTGTGCATTATAATTGCTACACCCTCCTTTACTATGATGTTTTGGAAGCCCACTATATATAAGTGTGTAGTGGCCCTTTTGTGTAATTCCTTGTCCCTTTTTCTTAGTTTCTGTGAGGCAACATATGTCAATTTTGTTCCTGTCAAGTTGCATTAGTATTTAATATTCGCTTGTGTTCCACGATCTTACATTCCATGTTCGAATCCGTGTTATGTTCTTCATTTTCCAATTCGTAGTCCTTTTTCTTGCCAGAGTTGGCATACATATGCGATTGATCCGAGGCAAATTCTTGGAGTTCCGAGTATTGTCTTTTTTACCTGAAGCAGGCTGCTAACTTCACTCAGGAACCCTCCTTCTTTTATCCGGGCTGAAGTCATCTTTGCTACCGTAGAAGGTAACGCGGGGGTCCCTGGGCACCCCAAACAAAACAACAGCTTGTTACACGGATAAAACTCACGAAATTGGCAAACTGAGAGCACACTAAATATCATGATACAAAAACAGAAAGTTACTCAAGCAATGGTCGGGGTAACCAACGTGGGTAATACAAGAAGCGGGAAGAACGGATCGTGGGGGGCTCACAGACCCCCGCGTTATCCCGGGTTAAATGACCTTCAGAGTATCCAAAAACAAAATTTCGTCAAACTTCTTGGCGCCATTTTTTTGAAAATTTTGGAAATGTTCCAGAGGCTTCATATAAAGTACCCTCCAAAATTAAAATATCGATTTTAAAGCCAAGGAGCCGCGAGATTATTCAGATCGATCGGAGAGTATCAATTTTGGACAAAAATCGGTTGAACGGTTTAGTCGTTAGCATTGTTCACAGACGGACGGACGGATGGACAGACGTTTTGCTTTCGATTGGTTTTTCGGTATCAGTGACCTACAAAATAGGGATTCTGGCTGCACCACGTGTTAGGAGTTTTTTTCTTAATTTTGCAACCGGATTTATCCACTTTTTCTTTACCAGGGTCCTGTAATAAGAGTTTTTCTGCCGAAAATCCGCTGTTTTTTCGCGCAGCATTTCGTAACTTTCCCTATAATACGAGTACATACATACGTATAGTATACGGGAAAGTAAAAATATGATGCAGTTTTGAGAAAATCTTGTTTTTAATATTTTTTAATATTGCGCATTTTAATAACGATTAAACGAAAATAACTAATATTCTCACAAAAGTGTACATATTTTATAATGATCTGCTTGTGAAAAACTAGTTTCATCTGAATCTGAACAAAATCGCTTCAAGTAAATCATCCACAGTGTTTAAAGAATTCTTTTTAAATTGCAGGACCACAAGTCGGGCCTGATGGCTAATGGAATGCTTTTTTGGCAAAACTTCTACGAATAGTTAACGCAGTTGTGGATTTACTGACAAAAATGCGTTATGTTCATTTTCGAACCTTAAGCAAATGATAAATAGTATGGTATACAAAAAAAAACAACTAATTCATCCTAACAATGGTTATTATTAGTTTACATATTAGTGTTAATGTTTTCTTTTTAGAGACAAGAGGCGCATTTAAAGAACACAATAAATTAAAGAAATTGTGAATGTTATGACTAGGGAGCGGTTTCATAAGCACTAAAAATCATGAAAATGTGCATGCAAATTTGCTTTAACAATAGGAAAACATGCACTTAAAAAGGAAAATATGAACAGAAAAAGTGCATGTTTTTTTTTTACTTTCTCTCCTTACGAATACTTCGTAAGAAGAGAAAGTTATGTAATCGTGCGGCGGAAACGGGGAATATTCGCCAGAAAATCTCGTATAGCAGGGGTCTGGTGACAGAAAAGTGGATAAAACCTGTTGCTAAATTTAGAAAAAAATCCTCTATCTCGTGGTGTAGTCAAAATCCATGATTTGTTGATTCTTCATACTTCAAAATCGATTGACGGCATTCCGTCCGTCTGTCCGTCTGTGGTCAACGCTAGCACCTAAACCGTTCGGTCGATTTTCTTCAAAAATTGATATTCCCCGATGGTTTTTACTCGTCTCAAGGCCTCTTGAATTTGAAACCGATATATTAGTATTTGAGGATACTTTACATGAAACCCATTTTGAGATTTTATGAATTAAAAAAAATGGCTCCATATATTTTGATGATATTTTGTTGTTGAAAAGTGCGAAGAATGTTGAAGGGAATGACGTAGGCATCATTTTCGTTGATAGGCCCAATTTTTCGAAAAATGCAAAAAACTGTTTAAAAACGGCAAAATTGAAGATAGAGATTTCACCTCAGACAAAGTCGGTTGTACTAAGTTAACACTTCAAGTAAGGTCATGTACCATTTTTGGAAAAACGAATAGTTTTTGCGTAAATTGCGATTCAAATTTACAAAAAAAATTTATCTCAAAAACCGCTCCAATTTTTTTCTTTAAATTTTCTGCACGTGTGTAAGAAGGGAAGGTATATATATATATATATATATATATATATATATATATATATATATATAAATAAAAATAAACTAGTGGTGCTACGGAATGGCACATACTTTCTCGCAGTAGTAATTTTCCAAATGCCGATAATCCGATAAATTATGGGGAGTAAACAGTTCACCGCTGCCTTTCTTGGTCATGTTTTTGAAAGACATGTTTTTCGCATGTTGACAATTACCGGCTTCGTAATGATAGAACTGATACAAGTACGTTTTGACTGAATATAAGCAGATGTTCCGCAAGTCGGTTTCGTAGCGCGGTTGGTTAATGCTCCTTCGGGTTGTGATCTTCAATAAGGAAGGTACCGAGTTCGATCCCCCGAGGGGAATTTTAATTTGATGAATGTGGTGTTGCAGGAAAAAAACATTGAAGAGTGTAGATACTTTATTGAAAATCATTTGAAATATTTCTACTCACGAATAAGTTCAATATAGATAAATAGACAGGACTTGTCTGTGTTTTCCCTAACTGGGTTTTTTAAACAATTTTCCAACTCTGTTATTCGATTTATGAAGCGTATGGCATGTCAATGAACAGTTGTCTATGATATATCTGTATGAACCCATTTAAGTAAAATTATGAGCATTTCGGTCGGTTCTATTCTTTTATGGCTCTGTTAGACAGAGGTGGTGTTTTTGTTACGTAGTGGTATAAGTGCCGGTTCGTTGATTTGAGTTTCGTTGTCGGGTCTCGGTACCGAAATGGTTGCTGTTATAGTACCACTTTTGCTGGTTTATGGAGTAGTGGAATAGCAATAATGACCTATAGAAGCGGAGCGAGAAAGTATGTGCGTTGGAAGCACCACTAGTTGCAATTTAAGGTCGTATCAACTACTACGTCATTAGCGACGACTATTGGATTTAACGTTATTGTATGGGGATAACACGATATTAGTTTAGGGGGTGATAATTTGGGGTGGAAGTACGAACAAACACAACCATGCTGGAGGCGGGACTCGAACCCGTGACCCTCGATCCGAGATTACTACTGGCTCAGTGATCTCTGCCACGGTGCCAACGAAAGTGCTTTCTTACGCGTAAATAGTTTGATGTATATTTTGAATGATACACAGTGACTTCAATTTATATTGCAAGGGATTTTTCAAATTTTCTGGTGGTTCTGGTCTTTTTATGTTACCTGGAAGAATGTTCTTACTCACAGAGAATTTCTTTCAACTTCTTAGAAGTTTAGGGGACAATACTTAAAAGCTGCAATTTCTTTAGCTGCATCATTTTCAAAACTGCGTTTCACCTAGTAAAATACGACTTATATTTTTCTCCACTCTCTAAACGGGAATCTTACTTCATATTTTCCCGCCAATGAGAACTTTTCTCGCTCCTACCCTCGCTTCCTTCATTGCCAGCGCTCCTGCTGGCCGTGACCTTCGCATGGGGTTGTGATACCGACGACGAAACAGTTGAACGCTAGCAGGGAGGGCAGGAGATGGCGCAGGCCACGGCGCGGGGATGCTTATTCCCACTGACACGTCTGTCTTGTAGGCTTTCGGATGTACTGTACTACTCTCCTTATCCAGAGATCATGAAAACTAGAGAGCCATCTCAACGTTTGCATTTTACTAAAAAAAATACATCTTAAAAAGATAAACAAAATGTTAAAATATGCAAATATATGCCCTTAAAATGAAAAATATGCGCAATAAATATGTAGATATATGCACCATAACAATTGTATATTGATTCCAAAACAACAAGAAATGAATTTCTGTTGTTTGGAAATTCATTGGTTGTCTGTTCAAGGAGATTCACTATTCCCTCTGCTGTTTTGCATTAGTTTGATCCTACTATCTAGACAGTTGTTGCAAGCAGACTTTGGTTACAAGCTACATGGTGATGAAAAGCCAGTATCACATATGTTTTGCATGGATGATCTTAAAGTGTTTGCTAAGAATGAAGCGATTCTCTCCCAAATGCTGTGTGTCGTCAATCACTTCTGCATAAAGGTTAGTCATGGACAAGTGTGCAAAAAATCAATTTAAAAAGAGGCAAACTGACGACGTCAGAGAGCGTTAAAATTGATACGCACACTGTGATTCAAGATCTTGAGTCAGGTAAAAACTACAAAAATCTGGGAATTGAATGTGAGACCATCTCAAATGACACAATGAAAGTGAGAATTCTCAGGGAGTATTACTGGAGAGTGTGACTGATCCTGCAGTCCGCACTGAATTCCAGGAATAAAATATCAGCAATTGGTAGTTTGATAGTGTCTGTGTAGCCGAATATATTTTTGTACTAGGGCACTGGACTGTGCAAGAAATTTGCATCATGGATCGAAAAAATAGAAAACTGCTTACAATGGACCATGTTACTCCCCCTCGAGATGATGTGCATAGACTTAATGTGTCACGTTAGAAAGGAACAAGAGGCCTCAAACAAATTGAGGCCTCCTGGCACAACGCAATTGTCGTAATGGGAAAGTATGTAGTCAGCCATCAAGATGACCTTCTAATAAAGCAGGACATGAAAACTGATCGAAGAATCGGAAACAGAGGCATTGTTATGTAGCAAGACCCGAAGAATTACAGAAACACTGAACTTCTGATGCTACTTAACATGATATGTGAGACACAAAAAATGTTAAAGAAATCGTGGAGAGAGAAATCACTTCACGGACAATCTTTGAAACGAATGGACAGAGCACAGATCAATAAATATCAATCATTTATGTGGCGTAAAAGGGGAAGAATGAAGCCAGAATCGGAAGCACTTGTAATAGCTGCCCAAGATCAGGCCTTGAGAACACGACATGATAAAACGGTTCTCAAAATTTCCCAAGATGATAAGTGCCGCATTTGCCAGGAGCAAGTAGAAACCATTGATCATATTGTCTCAGCTTGTCCAATCCTAGCAAAGACCGAATACCTGAAAAGACATGACAGGGTGTGTAGCTACCTCCACTGGCAGATCTGTACCGCCCTCAAAGTTCCAAACACATGCCCCAAGTAGTACGAAACACTCACCAAAACCGGTGACGTCTGTTGGATTGTGTACTATATTGCACGACCAACAAATTCAAACTGATCGCACGATAGCGGCAAAACTAACCGGATATAGTTATCCGGGATTTGTCGAAAAAAATCGTGTTTACTTATCGATGTTGCTGTACCTTGCGATCAAAACGTCGTTACCAAGGAGGCAGAGAAACGTCTTAAATACAAGAGTTTGGAAATCGAGATCAGCCGAATGTGGGGCGTAAAAGCACAGGTCGTCCCGATAGTTATCGGAGCTCTGGGATTTGTTCCGCAAAATGTGTGTAAGAACTTGTCTAAACTCCCAGGTAATCCAAAAGACTGGGAAGTGCAAGAAATAGCTTTATTTGGAAACAGCCCACATTTTGCGCAAAGTATTGTAGAGGCACCGACAATCCCTAGATCTGCTCCTTAGGTAGCTGGTTGCAACCTGCAGTAGATGCAGTATATTCACCCGACACAATAACATCTTAAGTCGTGATTTAGAGGAATAATAATAATAACATAATAATAATAATAATAATAATAATAATAACAAACCGGATATTATTATCCGGGATTTTGAGAAAAAATCGTGTCTACTTGTGGATGTTGCATTGCCTTGGCGATCAAAATGTCATAACCAAGGAGGCAGAGAAACGTCTTAAATACAAGAGTGTGGAAATTGAGATCAGCCGAATCTGGGGCGTAAAAAGCACAGGTCGTCCCGATAGTTATCGGAGGTCTGGGATTTGTTCCGCAAAATTTGTGTAAGAACTTGCCTAAACTTCCAGGTCATTCAAAAGACTGGGAAGTGCAAGAAATCGCTTGATTTGGAACAGCCCACATTTTGCGCAAAGTATTGTAGAGGCACCGGCAGTACCTAGATCTACTCCTTAGGTAGCTGGTTGCAACCTGGAGTAGATTATAATTAGCCGACTCATAAACATCTGTAGTCGTGATATGGAGCAATAATAATAATAATAATAATAATAATAATAATAACAACTCCACCTAGGGAGTACACGACCTTGCAGTTGGTGGTGGGGCTTGAGTACCCCCATGAGCCTTAAAGCTATGTCAGTGGTAGCCTAGCTACCGGTAGGGCCTCCCTTGCTGAATAGGTTGAAGGTGGGGGGGTCAGACGAAGAAGTACTGCATTTTGAGGAGAGTGGGAAGTAAGTAGAGAGGGAAGGGTCATGAACCTTTGGACTTCCTGTTGTCGGCCCATAGAGGGTACAGGAGAGAAACTGGGTTGGCACACCAGGCCACTGATTAGAGTGGAGGCCCGAACCTTGCATTAGCCAGCGAAGGAGGCTGCCTTCAGCAGTCAGTGAAAATCCCGTAGGGTTTAGTAATGCCGACTGGCGATCGGAGGGATCGCTTGCTGGGACCCTGCGGGGGGATGCCCCGAGGCCACTGTGGGTCGCAGTAACAGATGGCAAGAAACAACCCGAAGGTTAAGTGTGATCTGTGAACTCGAACTTGCATCCTGCGAATCTTCAATTCAAACCAATGAGCAAAATGGATAGAACAAGCAATGTAATGAACCTTAACGTGCCTTATTCTACCAATGTCCCATACCTGCTCAGAAACCGAGCTAATGTCACCTTGTCGACGTCTGGCCATCCCACGGATGTTAGTTCCAGGGACCCAGAGCCGGCAGTAGCTCGAAGCCATCGTCAGAGATGGACCCGGGATGAATTAAAGGAGGTGATGTGGTGCTTTTACTATGCAAAAGCGAAAAATGGGGCTCAGAAATAGAAGTTTTCAAGGTATGGAGAGAGCGGAACCCAGATATCAGACCTACCCTAGACTCAAAGAAGCTTGCCAGTCAACGACAATACATACTCAGCAGTGGAAAATTCACAGCAGAACAACTTGCTGACATTGAGAGAAATGCGGAGTATGTACTTCGCTCGAACAACCCACATGACGAACATGTAGAACTTGAAAATGATGATCCCGTGGAAGGTTCATCTCTTTCCAGTGAAACACACGTCAGTGGTGAAAACTCATCTGGCAATGAATTACACGATAAGGACATAATGCGAAATCTCCTTCGCCGCGAGATAGAAAGAGTTAGTCAACTTCCGTTTGAATTTCGCGAACCGTTGAGGAGAATATACGAAAATGCCAAAGCTAAAAGAGTGATAGAAACGGTGAATTCTGTCTTAAATGAGGTGGTAGAGACCCCAGGCAGAGATCTAGATATTACTGAACTCAATCACATCATATATGCAACTGGATATCTAGTATCTCAGATAATTTTGGGGCCAGCCAAGAACACCAACGGCCGACAGCAAAACAGTGTAAAACGCTCTGTACCCCCATGGTTGAACAGAATTAGGAAACGGATAGCCGACACCCGGCGCGAAATATCACTCTTAGCTGAGGCATCTTCTAAATCAATGCACATCTCTAAAGTTCAACGAAAAATATTCAATGTTGAACAAAAATACCAAATTGAAAATGACACCAGCAGGCTAATGGTAGTTGAAAAGCTAAAAGAGAAAATTCAAGCATGGGCTCAAAGAATTAGACGTTACAAACGTAGAATAGATTTCCGTGTACAGAACCGGTTGTTTGAAACAGACGCGAAGAGATTCTATCGCAATCTGACTGAAAAACCGAATGGCAAAGCTGTCACTCCTTCAAAAGAAGACGTCGAAGCGTTTTGGGCAGGAATCTGGGAGGAGAGCAGATCCTACAACAAAGACGCATCATGGCTTCAATCTGAAGTTGATGCTGCCGATGAACTTGTAGAAACAGTAGAAGATGTTCACCAATTCTCGGAAGAAGACCTCTTCCAAGCAATTAACAACATGGGAAACTGGAAGTCCCCCGGGATTGATAAAATCCAGATTTATTGGATTAAGAAATTAACAGCAATACATTCTCATCTAGCAAAGGCTGTTAATAAAATTTTTGAAAACCCAAAGGAAATCCCGGAATGGCTCACACGCGGCATCACGTATTTGCTACCCAAAGCAGGAGACAGCTCTTTGGCGAAGAACTACAGGCCAATTACTTGTCTGCCAGTACTGTACAAAGTTATAACTTCAGCCATAGCTGACAAAATGTACAGACATGTAGATAAGAGTCATCTAATGCCAGCTGAACAAAAAGGATGTCGTAAAGGCTCTTAGGGCTGTAAGGAAATCTTGCTACTGAATAAAGTCATCTTGAATGATGTAAAGAAACGCAAACGTAATTTGAGCATGGCTTGGATTGACTACCAAAAGGCCTTTGAAAGTGTACCACACGATTGGATTTTGAAGACCCTGGAGATCTATCGATTTCATCCTAGACTTATTGAATTTTGCAAGGCTAGTATGAAATCGTGGAGTACCAGGTTACTAATCCACAGCGGAAAGGAAGCAGTAGAAACCAGAAGTATTCAGATTAACAGGGGTATTTTTCAAGGAGATTCACTATTCCCTCTGCTGTTTTGCATTAATTTGATCCCACTATCGAGACAGTTGTCGCAAGCTGACTTTGGTTTTAAGCTCCATGGTGATGAAAGGCCAGTATCACATTTGTTTTACATGGATGATCTTAAACTGTTTGCTAAGAATGAAGCGATTCTCTCCCAAATGCTGTCTGTCGTGAATGACTTTAGCAATGACATCTGCATGACGTTTGGTCTTGACAAGTGTGCAAAAATCAATTTAAAAAGAGGGAAACTCACAACGTCTGAGAATATTGAAATTGATACGCACACTGTGATTCAAGATCTTGAGCCAAGTAAAACTTACAAATATCTGGGCATTGAAGAATGTGAAACCATCTCGAATGACAGAATGAAAGAGAGAATTCGTAGGGAGTATTATAGGAGAGTGAGACTGGTCCTGCAGTCCGCTCTGAATTCCAGGAATAAAATTTCTGCAATAGGTGGTTTGGCGGTACCTGTAGCCGAATACAGTTTTGGACTAGTGGACTGGACTGAGCAGGAAATTCGCACCATGGATCGAAAAAACCAGAAAACTGCTAACAATGCATCATGTTGCCCACCCTCGAGCTGATATACATAGACTTTATGTGTCACGTAAGGAAGGAGGAAGAGGCCTCAGACAAATTGAGGCCTCCTGGCACAACGCAATAGTCGGGATGGGAAAGTATGTAGTCAGCCATCAAGATGACCCTCTAATGATGCAGGTCATGAAATCTGACCGAAGAATGGGAAACAGAGGCATTGTTAGTGTAGCTAGAAGCATTGCGAAGAAAACTAGGCAAGACACGTCGAATAACACAGACACTGAACTTCTGATGCTGCTAAACATGAAGTGTGAAACACAAAAAATGTTAAAGAAATCGTGAAGAGACAAACCACTCCACGGACAATACCTAAAAAAAATGGACAAGGTGCAGATCAATGAAGATCAATCATTTATGTGGCTTAAAAGGAGAAGATGAAGCCAGAATCGGAAGCACTTGTAATAGCTGCCCAAGATCAGGCCTTGAGAACACGACATTATGATAAAGCGGTTCTCAAAATTTCCCAAGATGATAAATGCCGCATTTGCCTGGAGCAAGTAGAAACCATTGATCATATTGTCTCAGCTTGTCCAATCCTAGCAAAGATGGAATACCTGAAAAGACATGACAGGGTGTGTAGCTACCTCCACTGGCAGATCTGTATTGCCCTCGAAGTTCCAAACACATGCCCCAAGTGGTACGAACACTCACCAAATCCGGTGACGTCTGTTGGATTGTGTACGATATTGTACGAGCAACAAATTCAAACTGATCGCACGATAGCGGCAAACAAATCGGATATAGTTATCCGGGATTTGTCGAAAAAATCGTGTTTACTTATCGATGTTGCTGTACCTTGCGATCAAAACGTCGTTACCAAGGAGGCAGAGAAACGTCTTAAATACAAGAGTTTGGAAATCGAGATCAGCCGAATGTGGGGCGTAAAAGCACAGGTCGTCCCGATAGTTATCGGAGCTCTGGGATTTGTTCCGCAAAATTTGATTAAGAACTTGTCTAAACTCCCAGGTAATTCAAAAGACTGGGAAGTGCAAGAAATTGCTTTATTTGGAACAACCCACATTTTGCGTAAAGTATTGTAGAGGCACTGATAGTCACTGGATCTGCTCCTTAGGTAGCTGGTTGCAACCTGGAGTAGATTTTATATTCAGCCGACTCGTAACATCTTTAGTCGTGATGTAATGGAATAATAATAATAATACTTGTTGCACTGAATCTATGAGAATATTAAAATAATAGAAAATAAAAATACAGACAAATATATTTTCTTGTATTTACTCATGATTATATTACATTCGTGGAAATGATTCGATGAAATGGACAATTATTTAATTTTGAGTTTGCGAAAGTTGGTTGAACTAAGAAATCGAAGTTGCCAAGTGTTGGTTGTCTGCTTTTTGTTTGTTTGTTTTCCTACTTAGCTCCTGAGGTAACTCAACGCTGTTGCGTCGCGTACCGCCAGAAATCAAGGCAATGTGAGGCAATGAGCGAGTGATTATAAAAATACATACCAATATTTTACAATATATTTTATCGATATTTCCTGCCATCACACGTAATAATTGATTATACAACGTCTACATTGAAAAAAAATGATTCTTTCATATATTTACACTATTACTCGCGCGCCGAAAACGTTTTAGACAGAATTCAGCTAGCTTAGTCCCATGACTTGCCCCGGAGCATTTGAAACATGAATTAAAACTCTTAAAGAAACTCAGAAGAAAGGTTAGCGGAAGAGATAATGCAATACGATGCACGTATTGTCTTCAGGAACCGAAAAGAATGCGACTGGCGCACCCAGTGCACCAGCGCGAGTAATTAAAGGTTAATCCGCTTTTCAAAAAAGGCAAAAATGAAATTCATAATTATCGGCCAATTACACTTATGTCAGTTTTTGTCAAAAATATTAAGAGATACATTTTTAAGTACGAATGGAAACCTTTCTCAGTAGACACGGGTCGTTTTCAGATTGCCAACATGAGTTTCGAAAATACAAATCTTCCAAAATAACCATATTTCCTTTTCTTAAATACGTCGCCTCATCCATGGATCAAAACCAATAACTACTAGAATATTTTTAATTCTTTTAAAAGATTTCGACGTCTTTCATCATGTATTTTACTTTCAAAATTACTGTCGTATGGAATCCGTGGTGTTTCTCGTGATAGGCTATGTTCGTACCTTAAATAACGATCTCAGATAGTAGAAATACATACTGGAATAATGGAACATTATATACACACTTTTCCAATTCTTTGCCAATCAGGGTATCGATTTTAGGCCCTATTCTCTTCCCACTATACGTAAACGATATGCCCAAGGAGATTGAATGTGGGGGGACAGGTTTTTATTATTTTTAATTGCAGCCCAGCAGTTGGCAAAATCTGAAAAAAATAACAATAATTTGTGTTTTAAGAGGATCTTTTGAGATTTTCTGGAGCCTGTTCCAGGGTTCTAAGACACAGTAAAAAATTACTTTTTTCGTTTTTAAAAAATGTTTTTGTATTTGAATTTGATCTTAGAAAATATCAAAAAATGTTTTTCTGATTGCATAAATTATTTCTTATTGATCATATTTTTCAGTCAGATAAAACAGTGTTAAAATGACAAAAAAGTAAAATTCAAAAACACGTTTTAGGGTGAAGAGGCGTGTGGGTGGTGGGACGGGGACTAAGAAACGTTTCAAAAATATTATTTATTTTGTTTCAGAATTACTGTGTATGTATTCCTATGTCATTTGGTTTAGGGGAACTTTTTACCATTATTACCGGGGGTACCCTTTACATTTGTAAAGGTTGTAAGTTGCACCAATGGATTGTGTGAATTCCACGATTAAAACATATTTTCGACCCACAAATAACATTCCTAAATAACGTCTTTCGCATTTGGGATCACATAATTCTCTAGTCAGAGGACTGCATTTTATCGACGATTGACCGAAAATCTAATTACAATTGTCAGTAGTACTATTGATGAGTATTCAAAAGACAGCGTTTGGAAACTCTAGTCATTTATTATTTCTATCTCTTTATTTGCAAAATGTATTCTCAAGTTAATGTTGAAATATTTAGTATCAGTTCCGGAACCCGCAGACTTAAGAGAAATGCAATGGTAACCTTGAAGATTTGGTCACAAAGCCAACAGCGATAACATACAT
This sequence comes from Acheta domesticus, assembly GCA_031308135.1. NCBI lineage: Eukaryota > Metazoa > Arthropoda > Insecta > Orthoptera > Gryllidae > Acheta > Acheta domesticus. The sequence goes on along the minus strand of JAHLJT010009502.1, from coordinate 2,763 downwards.
TTTTCCTTCTTCCAGGCCTTCAACGCATACTTGCGTATAAAATGTCACCGAAAAGTGCGACCAAACATAAGTGAATAATGAATATGAGGCCATTGTGTTGTTTAGACTTTCTTTGCAAAATTGTCTCTGCGTTAAATACACTACATACGAACATAAACTATCGATCAATAGCGAGTTCATTTTAGAGCGTTGCATTGTATATAGGGGCATCCCGTTTCAACAATAAGACATCTTTTCATTATAATTTAAAGAATCAACTTTAATTCGTTTTATAGTACTTTACTTAAATTACTTTATAAATACATTTAACTTGTTTGAAATTTTCCCCAACTCAGTTTCCTCAACTCAATTTTTCCCAAAATAGTTTAAAAATTTAATTGTTTATATTGTTTACAATATAAAGCCCCCTTTGCCGGTCATTCATTACATTTGAGCAGTCACATTTTTTTAAGTTACGGTTTCTACATGAGGTTGTATTCGTCTCTACTGATTCGCTTTCTCCTAAAAACCATTTTGTCTGAAGTGCAGTATTATTCGTGCAAGCAATATTTTGCACCAAACATGTAGTTGAAATCGCCAATGATAGATTGTTTAACCGAATGCTATTATGACGGAGGTATTTGCAGTGTATTATTCAAGTTACAAATAATAATTCATTCCATTTTCATAGAGCGCATGCGTCTGTTAAGCATGCTTCTTTCCTAGATGCTAATGCGGTTAGAGTATCTCAATAGATAACACGCTCGGAATCACTGAACGACTAGCTCAATTCTGTAGTAGTGTAGTTTCTTCTCCTCGTTCATATTTGACTTTCAGATCTCCCCGCCTACTCTTTTTCTTCTTTTACTGCTTTTCTATCTTATGCTCTTGTTCCTTCCCATCTTTCACTTCCTTTTACTTCTCTTCCTTCTATTTCTCCTCTTCTCCTGCCTATTTCTTTTCACGTCTACTTCCTTCTTATTTTCTATCTTCTCTTTTTCTTTGCATCCTTCTTCTCCTCTATCTCCTTTTCCCCTTCATTTAGCTTATTCTTCTTTCCATTCTTCTTCTCTGCTTTCTCCTCACCTTTCTTTTTGTTTTTCTTCTCCACTTTGTAAGTTTCTCCTCCACTTCCTTCTCACAAAACGTATTTTCCTGAGTTCAGAAAGCTCGTGGGGAAATGCACGCCACTTACGTTTGTGTATTTTCATTTAAACCTGTTATTCTCCATTAAAATTCGTGAATAAGTTTGAAATTAGTTTGTTTCATAAAGGGATACTGCAAGGTATACCGAATTAGATATTCCTTTCGTAAGAAGAATGGCGTGTACAAAAATCTCTGGCTTTGAATGATTCATCCCAATGGATGTGACTATTAATTTAGTTCAAGGAAAATCCAACGTAAGGCAATAATGCCACAATCGGTCATGATATTTATAACCTTTCTTACTCAGCAGTTATTTTCAGCGGTATTTCTTTATAAGCTACACAAAGTAGTAACGTGGCTTAGAGAGAAAATTTGTTACCTGAGGGCACAGGGCTGCGTTAAATAATCCTTTTGCGGCGCTAGGAGACGGTTCCCATGTGGCACGATTGTCATCCGGTAACGAACGGTGCCTAAGGGTGGCCTCCGGGTCAGACGTGATAATCTTGGTAATCGGACACTGGTTTCCCGTGTTCCGTTAAGAACCAATTACGCGACGAGAATGAAGGAACGGGCGGGAATATCTGCAAGAATGCCCCGAAAGGGAGATGTCTGCACATCCCAGGATATTAATATGCACTCTTTTTGAGACATCAACAATTTTAAACAAATATAAATTGATGGTCTAATAAAAATGTTTGGAACATAATATATTTTTTGGTTATTTAGATTTGAATATATGAGCAGCTTTTTAGTTTATTCTTTTATTTAATTGCTTCATTAGTTACTACAGTTCACAGTCATATTGGTCATTTATTTTAGTTTTGCAATAAATTTATTGCAGATTCTGCGTAGAATTAAAAGAGTTTTTTAAAACCGCTTCGGCATGTCATATTTTCCTCTCCAAAGTAGACAAAAGAATTGACTTCGTTCTTAATAATAAAGTTTGATTTTAGCAGCATTTTTTGACTTCATTCTCTACCATCTGCATGATGTGTTGATGAGGATGATGAGCAATGAATCAATCATTTAAGTTCTGGGATTAAATGTTGTAAGGAAAACAAGCTAAAATAATTGTAAATAAATTTATACATTTTCTTTCAGTGTACAGATATATTATTTTTTTCAAATGTTAATATATTTGTCTTGATGTTGCAAAAAATGTTCTTAGTGCTGACGTAAATACATGAAGATATTTCGAAGCCTGTGTTTTTCAACCACAATTTTTTTTTGGGGGGGGGAGATATACTGAATGTTTCGTAGCTATATCTCTCGTTGTAGCATCCCAGACAGCGCTCTGTAAAGCGTCAGAGATATGCTGCATATTTGATATTTTCACCGGTGTTCTTTTTCTCTGCGCTGGAATTCGTACTCCGATTCCTAGATTTAATATAGCACTTACATTACTGCTACACCACAATTTTCGCAACTAAAATCAACCTTCCCGCCTCTTCAAACATGTTGAACTTTTGCATTTGCAATTTTTTAAACGTAGATGATTTTCCTTTACATTATTTCAAGATATAGTTTCGAAGAACGTATTTCATTAAGGAAACTAGTGGTGCCACAGCCATTTTTGCGAAAATTTCGTTTTTTGCGTTTTTAAAAATTAGCAATATTACCCTAAATTTGACAGAAAAT
>JAHLJT010009501.1:0-31774 GCA_031308135.1 Acheta domesticus | reverse complement strand
ATGTGATCGGTCGGTCATGTGACCGAATCTATTTAAGGTAAAGTAAGGGCATATTAGACAGAATACATTTGCGGCACGGAGTCGAGTGGTATCTTCATTAAGTGCTCACGCACTTCGCTCTAGGGGCGAGCGGCCGGATTCGTCCGGGGAGACAAAGGCTCATCTTTAGCGACGCTTTCAAGCGGTCGCTGTTCTTGCGGTCAAGCAAGGGCGGGTGTGGGACTCGCAAAGCAGTCGCAGGTGGCGGCTAAGATAAGCTGTTTTTAGGAGGGTTCCGTAAAGCACCTATAAAGTGAATGAATTGTGCAACCTTGTGTATATATATATATATATATTATATAAGAAATATATATATATTTCTTAGTCTAATAAATTTGTTTTGTTACGAATCCTTCGTGTCTGTGTCTGAGTGATTAAACGACGCCACAATATATTCATTTCCAGATCAGAGCGGGCGGGTTTTGAGGTTGAATTAGTTATTTTAAATTGGCTGTATTAATTTGTTATTTTATTGATTCACGATTGAGAAAGTGGAAAATAGAAAAAAATGCGGTTTGGAGACAAAGAATGTAAAAAAGTTTGAATCAGTTCCACCAATTCAATCTTGATGTAATTTTTTGTGATGAAATGAATTCATACAGCAAATAATACTGTTAAATGTAATGTTTATTTCTAGTTATTCGTAATATGCATGTATATTTTATTCTGATATCTTTACGCACAGGTAAACGAGGCGATCCAGATGAGAAAAATTGCTGTCGAGCAGCGTGTTTAGAAAATTGTCAGCCAGAATGCTAAAACAGAAAGAAGGCATATTAATTACAAAAGTATATATAAATTATAGTACAACAGTTTTCAGAGAAACGTGTCTAAATCAGTTTCTACACGTGAAACAGAAATCATGTTAAATGAAGTCGTAGGCTTCCGCGGCCGTAGTCATGTGGATGATCTTGGCTGTCCGGGTGACGCCGCGTCGAAGGCTGTGTTGCCGACGTTTCGACCATCTTGTCGTGGTCTTCCTCAGCCTTGTCGTGCCATTCCAGCCCTGAGGAAGACCACGACAAGATGGTCGAAACGTCGGCAACACAGCCTTCGACGCGGCGTCACCCGGACAGCCAAGATCATCCAGAAATCATGTTAGGCCACCAATAATAAAAAAATTCCATTATTTCGTAATGTTTTCAAAATAAGAAATCACATACTATCTGTTCATTGCATCTTCAATATCAGGAATGACATGGAGTCCTAGACCAGAACAATTTGCTAGGCGATCTTGGCATTGACATCGTGGCTCCATTTCAGAACACTGAAACACTACGCACAATATAGCGAAATTATATGATATAAAATTATATTTAATGCTAGTGAGTCATAAATTAGAGAAAATGTCGCACTAAGTATTTCTTTCTGAATTTAGAAACTTGAAACTTGAACTTTTGAGTCAAGAGAAGGTAATGAAATTGAATGTATCAAACAAAGAGATTGAGTTCGGAAAACACCGTGAATAAACTCGTGTTTGTTGAAGATGTGAAGATGACACAATACAGCATAGCTATCTACAAGACTCATTTATCTCATTAGCAGATTTAGGTTTTATCACTAACTACAAGAACAAGTTCACTGCTTGTTTGCCTCCTGAACCAGTTGAGATGGCTCACCCCTGTCCCTTCCTCTTCTTTCCCTCACATGTACACCTACACTGCCACATAGACCGGGAGGCCAGTCGCAGGCTTTGATGGTGGGAACAGGTTGGCGGAGATATCTGGGTCGGAAAACACACAAGGCGACATGTAGATCGGTACCAACTTGATAGAACAATAGAAATCTATAGAGTGGCGATATGCTCGCCGTATTTGAAGTTTTTTGAAAGGACAGTCGCCATGTTTTCTGAGGGCAACATCAGAATGTCACGAAACGTTCAAAGGTAAATCTAATCGAAGTGCTTTTAGAATATATTTAATATTTACAGCATGTTCAAATTAGTCTGGATTAATATAAAGAATCAAGAATGTTTGCTTGTTCGTGATACAAATTAAATTTCTATATTTTCTTCTTAATAACACTAGATTTTTAAAAACTATTTTGTGTCGCGCAGTTCAGAACATTAATATTCACTATTATTTTTTTAAATTAAATTGACATCTCGTGGAAATGTGCTTAAAATTAATTTGAGATCAAACCGCGATCTCGGAAACTTGAATATGAAAATATATATTTGAAAAAATAACTGTTTTGATACATTTTAATATCCTACATCTTTATCATTGCCTACAGAATGTCAATGCAATATCTGGACTTAATTTAGTTCAAATTCACTTATAGTCAAATCTTTTAGTTATTTAAATCTTAATGTGTACATTGCATAAACAAAATTGAAGTAAAATACCCTTCTACATCCAATACTTTCGTCGCTTCTAATAGAGCAAAATATATGCCGAAAAAGAAGAGGGCACAAAAAAAGCACAAAATATGTACACCCGGTATCACAGAATATGCAATGTGTCCAGTGCGGCCAAATGTGGCCTTTCCACAGCTTGGACAACCACGCCTGGGTACTTGACCAATCCTGGAGTCCAGGCAAAGCGGCTCTTATCATTGGCTTTTGTGCCAAGATTCAGACACTTCCCCCTTCCTCCCCTTGAAGATTTTCCTCCTCGTTATCTCAAAAGGGCGGAGAAATTTTTGAGGTGAATGACGTCGGCATCGCTGCTTCGCTATCGGGGAGGGTGGCAGTAAAAGAAGGGGAGGGGAGAGAGGGAGGAAGAGGTAAGTTCACGGTCATGTTTAGGGTCATGAGGTGCAAGGTCATGTTTAAATGGAACACAGGTTTTCTCGAAGTTACTATTTTCACAACTTATATTATGTTTTAGTGTGCCCTCTATACACAGTGTCTGGAGTATTATGTTCGATTGGAGGAGCTTCATCGCAATCCAAAGAAACTCCAGGAAACTCACTTTACCACGGTTATCGATATTCAAGTATGACACCCTTTTATTCACACGAATCGTCCGTCCTTGTTTTCTGTTGTTTTGTGAAATAATTTTAGCCTTCGTAAGGTATACGCATGAGGAATATTTTCTGCCTAGAAAGGACTCCCAATACAATAATGCGAATCAAACATCATAATTCATTTGCTTTTAGATAGACACCTACAACATCAGTGTTTTCATGAACTCGCAAGCCCCCAAATCCGAACAATAGATCTACTTTCTTTATCATTTAGACAAAATTCAACTTCATAGTTTCTTAAAATAAACGAAACGTGAATTATGCTTAATCACCTTAACAATTGCGTAGTGCAATATTATTGGCAAAATTGTCAGAAACGATGTGACAAATATATAGATTGATTTTAAATCATATGATGATTATGAATAGGGTTTAAAGGCACTTCAACATGTCATTGGAACTCGTGTCAATCAGTAATATAATTTTATTAATTATAAATTGAGTAAAAATATAGTAATGTCTGACTAATTATGAAATAAAATAACTGATAAAGAGAATATTTCATAAACAATAGAAAATCAGTTCATAGAGGGCATTTTAAAAATCACCCTCATCTCTCAGATTAAATTATAAAGTTCATTTTCTCGAAGAAAGACTCTGTGGAGAGAGGATTCGTCGTTACCCAACAACTCTTTCAGAGAGTCGGCGAGGCGATGCCTTCTCCGAATACCGCTTAAATTATTGTAATGCACGAGAGCATTCTATACGGTAAGGCCTGTTCATTTCTCGCAAATGCGGAGTGGGTCACAACGCTATAAGATGTCCTTGTAAGAAGTGGCAGTGCCCGAACCGAATGCGAATGAAAATTACCTCCTCGCGCCTTGAGCTACGCATGACGACCAGGTTTTTATGGAGTTCTTGATCCTCGTGAGTTTGAAATAAGAATTCCGTCACTCTTTTTGCCATGCACGATATAACTTGTTAATGTTAATGATAAGAGTAAATTATTCATGTTACTCTATTAATGATACTGTGTTTAAAAAAATCATATGTTAAAAAATCAGTGGTGCTTAGATACAGTACAAACTTCCTCGTACTATCTGTGTTATAATTGTAACTCACATATTATACTAATATTAAGGAGATACTATTTAAGTTAGAAATTTTTAGCTTCCATGATTTTTCGGGATAGGTTGCGATCAATTCCACGATTTATTATATTTTTTAACAATTTTAACGACGCGAACGCATTTACAAGGCAGTACTGTCGGTAAGCTTGAACGTCAGTGGGCCATTATTCGCCACAGTGTAAACAATGTTTCGTTTCTGAGTGCTATACATGTGGAGTTTTGTACCAAGAAAAGAGTATTTGCGGGGAATTTTATTGCACTACTTTATTCAGAAGAAATCTGCAGCTGAAGCACACAGAATTCATGTTGAGATTTACCGTGAACATGCGACATGCAGTGATTGGTTTCGACGCTTCAAAAATATTGCTTTTGATCTTTAAGATAAAGAACGCTCTGGCGCACCGAAAACTTTAAAGACGAAGAGTTGGAGGCATTACTTAATGAAGACGCATGTCAGACGCTGGCTGACATCGCAAACCCATTTGAAGGCATTAGGAATGATCCAGAAACAAGGGCATTGGGGGCCGAAGTCGAGAGACGTCGAACTACCTCACGTGTGAAATGCTGCTTCAACAGCAGAGAAGAAAAGGTTTTTTTGCATCGTATCGTGACTGGCGATGAAAAGTGGATACAGTACAATAAACCTAAGGGTAAAAGATCGCGGGGTAAGACGGCCACGCATCGACATCTTGCGCAAAGCCAAATATCCATGATTTGAAGCTTCTCCTCTGTATTTGAGGGATATCACCTGGGTGCAATTTATTACGAGTTACAAACGAAACTATCACGGAATATCTCTATCAACTGCACTTGATGCGCTTTTTTTGAGCCGACCTCTAAAGAAAAAAACGACCACTTTACGAGCAGAGATACCACAAGGTGACTTTGTTATACGATAACTCTCGGCTACATGGTGCAACACCGGTGAAAACCTACTTGAAAACATTTAAATGGGAAGCCCTGTCCCACCCGCTGTATTCACCAGACATCGCCCCTTCAGATTATCACCTATTCCGTTCAATGGCACATGGTCTAGCGCAGCAGCTCTTCCATTCGTATTGTAACCGCTAATTGTCGATTACATTTGAAACCAAGAAGAAAATAGAAGAGAAAACCCGACACCATATTATCAACTAATAGTTTCTCTGGTGGCGTAGAGATGGCGACAGCCAGGAGATTCATTTCAGAACGCACTCTGATTGTAACCAATCAGAAACTTTTGGGGAACAAACGGAAACGGCATACACTGATGTCGAGAGAATTCATTCTATTCTAGTTGGAGTCGCCGAGGTGAACAGTCAAAAGAATTCGTTTCTTATCGCGTTTGAGCCGCCGAGGTGAACAGTTAACTATTTTGTGCACGGCATAGACGACGAGTGATACGTAGTAGGCTACGACGTATAAGAAAGTCTGTATTATTTTTGGAAATCTCATTCTTGAAATGTACTTATTGAATCTCAAGAATTATAAGAACTCTGTTTGATATTACAACTAGTTTGGCTCATTACCATTACGAAGTCATAATGGAAGCTCTCAACTTGCATTCTTATGCGACCATCATCTTGGAGTGACCGATGGTAAAACGTCGCTAAGCAATGAGAGACGGCGCTCGGAGGCATCCCACTTTTCAACCCGGCAGGCAACACGGAGCGGTGCAGAAATCCAGCGACCTTGGAGGCGTGGATGCCGTTTTGCAGCCGGCTACGCAGCGCAGAGTAAAGGGAGGTCACCGGCCGTGAGTTGAACAAATACCGAAAGAACTTTCACGAAATTTCAAATTAGAATTTCACAGAACAGTTGTCTTGGTAACTAATCGACTCATTTCCTTTTCTCATGAAGTCGTAATTAGAATCAGATTCAGATATTTCTTGTGAATAATGTAAAAACTGTGTTCTTACATAAAACTATTTAACTGAATTCACGTACAATTGATTTAAGAGTATAAATAACACTTAGCAAAAGTGAGCTGTATGAAATACTGAATGGGAGAAAAGCCGTCCGACTATTTATTTCATAATAGCATTTGAGGGACTGGCTAAAGACTTTGTCAAACGAAATTTTTGAACTGAAAGGCTAAGGATGGGCCAAATTCCAATTGTGAGAATTAAGTGTTATATTATTAATTGATTCAAAGGTGTTAAAAAATTTGGAACATTGTATGTGCATGTATTTCTTTTTCAGGATCATAATTTGAATTGTATTTCGTGTGTTTTATTAGTGATTTCTGTTATGTAAAGTGTATCTCTGTGTGTAAGTTATTATTTGAAAACAAGGGATCAAAGTTAAGATTACATTAGAAAATCATAAGTGCAGTTTAGGTAGGATAGGTAGCTACCAGGATTTAATGGGAAAAATATTGAGAACATAGGTAAAATTTGTAAATACAGTTGTAGATCATATTTCATTCATTAGAATATACGTTCAATATTGTTTCAAACTAATGAACTGTGTTTACTTGCTAATTGGTAATTAGTTGAACCATGACGAACCCATCCCTGACAGGGAATTTTACCTTTCATTAGAAATAATCCCAGGTTTGCGTGACGGTGCAGAAGCTTGTCACGGAATAAGTAAATTAAAGATTTACTTTTGTAACCAAGTAGAGAAAGCGGTTACAGTATGAAGATACCAAAAAAACGAGTTGATTCTTGGATAGTCGCAAAAGACATTGTTTTTGCGATGTGGAATTTTTCAGCTGTCAGAAAATTGGGAAAAAGTAATGGAAAGTAGTGGCTACTGATGCGCTATACTTTGAGTGGTATATTGTATACCACATACTGTAATAATAAAGCTTTAGTTTTCACACAAAAATCAGCAATAACTTATTCAAGCACCTCATAATTTATTCAAAAAAATATGGTCAGTATTATTGGCAATGAAATTATAGTGTTTGATTGAATTGGAAGTGATTGATTAGATATTTTTTGGTTTAATAAACTAAATAAAGCTCTCTGAATTTTGCGCTACGAAAAGTAAAACATTTCGAAATTTCATCTACAAGACAGTCCCTATTTATTTGAACAGAGTACTACAATCACTTTCATTAATCGTCAATCATGTAACATTGAGTTTCCAATGTGTATATTGGCGTATTTACAGATATATTTGTGTATATTACATTATATTACAGTATCAATACAGTATAACACTGATACTGCATCCTGAGGGGCAGACTTTTGGCAGTATTTGGTGTTCGAAGAGACTGGCAAATTTGAAACGCATTTTCGAGAAGTTGATATTATGAGGCATTCTAAACTAGTAAAAATGAGAAAGAACTAATTATCAGAAAGAATTTCACAGTTGTGAGTTTGAACTTGCAATTATCGTCGCACGAATATTGAAGATATCTTGTGTAAAGCAGAAACCTTGCCTGCAACCTACTCTGTTGTCCGTGAATAGTGTAATTAATTTATTTTTACTTTCTTGTACACGTATATACGGAATGATACACGTAGTTCAAGATGTATTACTTGTATACTTGTCTATAGATAGTTATGTAATGCTATGGTAACTAAAAGTGGAGGATAGAGTTTTCTAGATGAAATTAGTACTTCACAAAGAGTACTTAATAACTATTATGTAATACTTTGAAAATGTTCGTAGTTATCGCGCAATTTTAACAGGAATGAAAGAAATATCAAGTTAAAAGAACACATTCTTCTCAAGAAATATCCGAAATTTTTGGCATAAACAATCTGTACGATGGTGCGAAATTTACCGAAAATATCTTTAATGACATTTTGTTGCATTATTTTGTTTTTTCTAGAAGTATACAAATATATTTTTCTACTACATTTCTTACGTCGTTAATATTTACGTATATTACGAGAGATTTTAATAAACTACTGCATTCCTGCGCATAGCTGGAGGGTAACAGCTCTTAAACTCGTAGAGATAGAGAGAGAGTGAGACAGAGAGAGGTTTTTAAAGACAGTACTTCACTGACAACATCCTTGTGACACTAAATAAAACTTGAATTAGTAATTCTATTTTGGGAGTAGTTTGGGTGACACAGAATTAATGCAACACCTTCAAACATCTTTTCTTTTTTTTTAATTTTCCGTGATCGAATGCAGTGAATTACTATTGACTGATTGTTTAGTGTTTTCAGACGTGTTATCTACAATGTAAGTGTACCGTATGATATATCTCGGAAGGTGACAGTGTTCCGCCCCTGCTGGAACTACTGATTCATCGCCCACCTACATTTCGACGAGCCAGTATTCCCCATCCAGGAATCTTCCCCACTGTAGCAACGTCTCCAGTCGAGACGGGATCTAAGCCCCTGACTGGTCTCCTGTTATGTGTGGTCAAGTTGTGCATGTATGTAAGTTTGTGTGTGTGTGTGTGTGTCTGTATTGAAGTAAAGGGGAGGGGCAAGACTGAGGAAGGAAAGATCACGCGCCGTCAGTGGTCCGTGTGTTAAGGTATTTATCAGAGAAACCAGGAAAAACTACCTATCACAACAGCCAACAGCTGGAATTCAAGTTCGAACAGTAACTAATTTCGACCTAGATCTGTAATTAGAATCGGACATCTGCCACAATTGGGATTAGAACCCTACGACTTCCCGGTCAGCGAAGCTACAAAGACAACAAATGATGAGCCTGAAGTATTGCAACCGGTGCAAAATGCAGGTAAAACAATAACTCTCATTTCCATTATAATTTTTTAATTTTTCATCATTACTATTGTTCAAACATGACAATTATTACTATTATTCATTATTTTTCTTTTCCCTTGCAATTAGATGGGCTCCCCAAATTTAAATTTAAAAAAGGTATTTAGTTACACATCTCTGTAGAAATCAATGAAATCAATTAAAACATCTATCCTTCCTGGCGCATGTAAAACTTTGCATTGCCAGTAAGAGTATAGGAAGTCGCGCAATCGTCGAAATTTCGCATTTTCCGACAAGGTGCGTCGATTCACGTACACGATGTCAGCAAGGTTAGCTGTCCAAGCGGGCTGCAGCATGACGTTTACCGAGTTCTAATTGCACTGTTTCTGCAAAAAATACTTTTCGAATACTAACAATATTTATATTATTGCATTGCATTTTTAAAGAACTTTGTTGTGTAGAAAGAACTGTGTTGTGTAGAAAACAAAGTTGTGTCAATATCTCAGAAATTACATACGGCACTAACAAGAAAACGAAATATGTTCTTTGCCCCCATCATCAGTAATAACGTGGGGCAAATAGCATACCGATAGCACCAACCGTTTTCAAAATATTTGCTGTGGCCAACTTAGGTGGTCCACCCTGTTTATTCAAAATATAATTCTGACTAAATAGTCAAGCGCACGTTGTGAATTTTCGCTTTGATTTAGATTTTCCTGTGCAATCAAAAAATGTGACACATTGATAGATTGGCAACGTATTTCTACATATGTCTGCACATAATTCCTTCCGCGACCTCAATAAAGAGGGAGGAGGAGATTGTGAATATAATTAAGACTGATCATTCATCGTGTTGAAAGCTGGGAGACAATTCCGTGACGTGTGCAAGACATGACACAACCACAAATAACGTATATTTTGTGTCTCAAATAGGAGTCGCAATAGCAAAAGGTTTTTACATAATAAACAGTAAAAAAATGTGTACAATCTCCCAGTCGTTTTGACATGTTTTTCAGACATTATTTCTCTACCTGTGATGTTCGACTTATGGTTTTGACTTTTGAGTTATTCTTCCTCAAAAACGTAGCTTAGCCGAAACAGATAGGTAAGCGAACCGCTAACGTCGCGGCCAGTTAAATCGAGTTGTAACTTAATGATGATCGAGATGTAACTTAGTGAATTCGAATCGCGTCCGGAAAATTTTATTTCTTTCCATATTAGTAATAACAAAGTGTAAGATTCAAGCAAGGGACAAATTTCAGCCAGAAAATTTGACAAAATTTTTAGCCACAGAGACTCATTGATAACAAAGAAAAAATCGTTAATGACAAAGAAAATAATTTTAGGTTCGGAAAGTAAACGATCGTAGTGGTATAATCCTCCAAAAAGGCCTATGAAACTGAAAATAAAGGGAAGTGAATGATCTTTTGAACGAGTAGTTGATTAACGTCCGTACAAAAAACTTTCCAAGTTTTGTGTTGCAAGTATGATAAAATGGTGTCTTCTTGCAAAAGAAGGGAATGTTTAGAAGGTTATCGACATTGTTATTTGGAATTGTTTTTCATTTCTCATCAACAAAAAAACTGGGGTGGTATTGCCAGATTCGAACGCGCGTTCCTCTGTTTACTAGTCTCTCGCCTAAGCCATTAGCGTTAGACGTATTCCTTTTTTGGCAACGGGTTTATTTATGGGACGAATTGTATCTGAAAATTTATTGAACTTTTGCATTTGTGCAACTTAAAATATTAAATAAATTACCCCTATGTGACAATAAGAATGCAGTTGAATTTACGTGACTCTATAGAATAATACGGTCTACTTATAAATATTTCAGTTCAGCGTTATATTACAATTGTCGCTGGCAGTCGCTTGGCTCTCAGACTCGCTGAGCTGAGGCGTTACCTTTACCTGCCCTGCGGGCAAGGTGAGATGAGAAGAGGTGATAAGAACTAAAACTCCCTCACGAGTTTCGAGTCTCACTGCTCGACTGTCAAAAATTCAGAATTCACTTGCAGCAAGAATTGACGATAAATCTATGAAATATTTATCGACTTCAAGAAAACGAAACACCTACAGTCACTCAATTTATTGTCCAACTGTTCACTCTATATAATCTAATAAAAAATATCTCTTATTTTCTCGTATCATTGGTAATGGACAAGTAATACATTACAACCTTTTTCCCTAATAGCACTTCATCCCTATCTTAAAACTCTTAACGAGACGACGAACGAGAGGCTGTAAAAATCATACCTTAAATTATTGAAAATCAAAACGTTTTCATAAAAATCTCACTTCTACAGCTAGTTTTCATTCTTTGTGCTCCATACATACAAACATTCTCAAGGAATGAAAAAAATCTACTAGTCAGACTTTGAACTGGATCCCTCTAGCTCTTACACGCAAACGCTCTACCACTTCGGCTAGGAGACGGCTGTTTAAGATGTCACTAATGTATTTTGCTTATTAGGATGTCGTTGACAATAGAAAATGGCATTGAAAAATCTCAGAAACTACTCGAAATTGCAACTTAATTGTAAATTAAATTTATTTTAAAATCTAATATTGTAGAAAAGATTGGATTAGAATATTAATCTCAACCTTAAATTTTGAAGAGATTTTGGTGGGTATTTTACAAGAAGTTCATTAGACATTTTTTTAAATTTTCAAACAATGGCACCAAATTTTGTATTTAGTTTTGACTTTTGGAGAGAGTAAAGTCGTTTAAGAAAATGATGCACGTCGCATTTTCGTTGAAATGCCTGATATTTAAAAAATTACAGTTATAAAGATTTTTTTAAAATAAAATCTGTTCATCATAGTTATTTTATAATTCTCGTAAATCATCTCATTGTTGTCGGCCATGGTTATTGTATGATGTAAATAATATCCTTATGAAAAGAAATAATATGTTGAAGGAAAGTAATAAATTTAACTTAGAACTAACAAACACACTTCTTTACTTTAAGAAGTTTTTATCACTTATTATGGTTTTCAGTTCTTTCGTACATAAAAAGAAAAACGTTTTGCGCAATTTCTGAGAAAGCACATATTTAAAATTTATATTGCCCCTTAAGTGCAAAATTACTAAAAAAATATTCATATTTCAAAAAACTAAACATGACTTTCTTTGAAGATCTGTTTAACATATTTCACTAAGAAAAACACTTATGTTCTTAATTCTACTTGTAGAAAGACACTGAAAAAAATTGAATTTCTCCAATTTTTGAAAAATCAAGAATTTTATCGAAAATATGATCTGCATTTTAAGCGACCTCTAAGTCAAAATTTAATCAAAAATTTGTTCCCATTTTTTGAAAATTTTTAAAATGTTCCAGGTGTCAGGCTCCAGGTTCCATATAAAGTACTTGACAAAATTGAAATATCGGTTACAAATTCAAGGGACCGCCACAACATCCAGCTAGAATGGGGAATATGAATTTTGGAGAAAGTCGGCTGATCAGTTTAGGTACAAGCGCTGTGTACAGACGGGCAGACAGGCGTTTTTACGTCAATCAATTTTTGGGTATCAAGTATCCACAAAACATGGATTTAGTGTAAGACTAATGACATTTTTTCAATTTCTGTGAACGAACACAACAAATTGGAATTAATTGTTTGATTGAAGTTTTTAAGGAGCGTTAACTAAAATGTTAATTAGTGCCATAAGTGAGGTCCACGATATATCTTAAGAGGCGGCGGTGTTTTGCCTCTGCTGGAGCCGTAGATCCGGTGCCCTCTTACACTTCGATATGCAGAGATTCCCTACACACGTATCTCTCCCAACACCCCCAGTCGCGACAAGATCCAAGACTCGGACTGGTCTCTCGTCATGAGTGATAGAGTTGTGCTTGTAAGTTTGTGTGTGTGTGGCAAGAAAGAAAAAGGAAAGATTGCATACGGTCCATTGTCCTTTTGTTAAGATAATGTCTTTTTTTCTGGTATAATTCGGAGAAAGCAGGGAAATATACTGCATCAGAGGAGGTCAGAGGCGGGATTTCGGATCTTTCATTGGGAGGGCAAATTTGGGCGCTGTTATAAACACGAAAATATTTGTTTCTGTAATATATATATATATATATATATATATATATATATATATATATATATATATATATATAGTAACGATATGGGGAATATACTCCATATCACCATAAGAAGTCATGGGAAAATTGCAAATTTTACAATTTAAAACCAGCGGAAGATTTTGTTTATGCCGGGAAAATCTTAAAGAGAAGAGGAAGGGCAAGGCAGCGATATGGGAAATATATCCCATATCACCATGATCATTCACCTTAGTTCAGTTTACGAGCGGGCGCGAACACGGAGCGCGAGACCAAGCGGTCAGTAGGTACGCCATCTGTCCGTGGCTGGTCAAAGCGGCGGGGCGCGACTTCGTGGAGAGGCTTTTCTGCGGCTAACGACGGGTGGAGAAATGAAAAGCCCCCCCTCACGTTTTATCCCTATCGACACACCGTAAATACGGTGGACAACGGTGGACAAGCTCTCTCGCCTTTCGGTAGTTGAAGTGAAACAAGCTCTTATGATTGTGGAAGTAAGTGAAACCAGCGTTAGTAATTCAGTGGCTGAGATGATGGTAGCTCATGCGAGCTTATGATTCAGGAAAAGTACTTTGTGAATACGGGAGTTTTCGGCAATAGTAATGTGAGAATTTATTACGGTGCGGAGAAAATTGATATGAGGCGAGTGTGGCTCGTGGAACTATCCAGAAAGAACGGTGTGCGTTGCCCAGATTACGCTTCGCGAGCAGAGGACAGGCTTAAATAATTTTGTGCCTAGTTAAGAAATGGTGAAAAATTTGCTGGACGAACAGGAAGCAGTAAACGTGATTTGGTTAGCGCTGCAGTCACTTTAAAGCGCAATTACAACACATAGTTCACCGACGCAAAAATTCAATTTGCAAAGCCCGAGAGACTTGGTGCGTGGGCGTGTACGTTCGTGCGGCTGGAGAGAAGAGGGGAAAGAAGAATTCAGGCGGAGGAGGAGCCGAACGAGAGAAGGGCTTTGGTATGCACGCGTTGCGGACGTCCCGAAGAGTACGTGCGAAGGGCGTGGATCGCCGCGGGATGTGAAAATTGGACTTCGTAGCAGCGAGGCTGAGGAACGTCGGCAAGGTGACGCGAGGGCAGTCGAAGCGTGAGAGACCGTGATGCACAAACCAAAAGAAACGCCGTAAAGGTAAAAGAACTTGCGACATTTTTTTCTCTTCTTGCACTGTCGTACGAAGAGTTAGAGGCTTCCTGAACTGTTATTCAGAAGGTAATTAATTAGGCAGAAAGTGAGAAAATTTAAAATTTCTACGGACTAAGTTGATCACAATTCATTTCTCGGTTTTAAATTGAATTCCTTGTACTGTTTTTGCTGCAATTGATGTAAAATTTCATTTCATTACGTAATCGGGGAACATGAAATTGTGAAATTGTTTTATGAAAGTGTAAATGTAAAGATTAATTTAATGGTAAATTGGTATGCTATAGTAGACACTTCAATATTGCTGAGATAATTGTATTTTTTTATGCTTTGTTAATCTGCGAGTGATTCAGAACTCAGTACTTGTGGGCATCGCAGAATCAATTAAGGAAATAAGTTCAATTAAGGGTCCGTGCATTGAGAATGAACGAATGAATGTAAAAGCAAAGACAAAAGCAAAGAAAACCCGAGGGTACATTTTCTTCTTAAAATTTATTATTTTGCAGATTTACTTTGAAGTTGTCGAATGAACGGCACTGCAATTAGTTTCCGTTTTACAACCTAGGTTAAGCCGATTGCGACCGAGAGTTGCCAATTGTTCTTTATGTAGTTTGTCGCACCTGCACCTCACTTCTCCCCACCACGCGAGGAACCGCGATCATGCTATGCCAGACGGGCACCCGTTGCAATATAGACATCTGGAGTCATTCAACGCATCTCGATCTTCTGATGAGGAAATGATAATTTGTTTTCGGAACCGGCCATTACATTTAAATCAATTTCCAAAAATGTGTTTTTTCGTGTTTCGGTGCTGCGATCTTAGTGAATATGTCAAGAATTAAACCACAGGTCTATGTAAGTAGGTTGATTAAACTCCAAAACCCAAAGGTTTTTTTCGCTCCATACTTCTAATTTTTTTCCTGGTGGTTGCGTCACTGATGTTGCCATCCTTAAGTGAATAAGTGAATTACGAAGTAAGGAACTTCTTAAGAAGAGAAAGTTATGTAAAGCTGCGCGAAAAAACTGCAAATTTTCGGCAGAAAAATTCTTATTACTGGGCCCTGGTGACGAGAAAGTGGATAAATCCAGTTGCTAAGTTTGACAGCTCTCCACCGTCTGAGTGTGGCGAAACACTGACCTGGCCTCTTACACAAAGGTGGGCGCTGCTAGGCGAATGTGCTCGCCATCTCTTCGCGAATTTAATCACTTCTTATGGGCACAGTGTTCTACACATTGCCGATTTGTAAGTGATTCCAACCATTCCTTCTGGGTTTTGCAATTTTCACGAACACATATATGTACATACATAAATACATAGACACACATATTGCATTAGATCATTTGCACTTTTTTCAAGTCAGGTCTTGAAAATTATGGAAACAACGCAGTTATTTCCCTTATTTATGACTCACTACATAAACTGTGTACAAACACATTATTCAATTTAATAGAGATACTTCATAATAAAGAACTAGATAGATAACTTCTGAGAAAGATAACACTTACCACAACCATCTTCATCAGACCAGGTATCAGGACAATCAATTTTTTCATCGCAGACGAGACTTGTATTTAGGCAAGGACCATTTCGACATTTAAAGGTACCTGGACTGCAAACCCAAAATGCTGTAAATGATGGACCCAAAGTCAAATCGTTGAAAACAATAGCCACACAACACAGTTCCAAAGTTGAAGGTCAATATAATTTAAAAAAGTTAAAAAAAATATTTACTTAAAAATTATTTACTAATTGTTTCGCATTTTTAGTAGCGCTAAAACGCAATTTTGTTTAAAACGGCACATAATTTTTAAAAGAAAATTTCCATTTAGGACTAGGTTTTTGTGTTCTTTAATATTCTAAAATTAATATTCCCGTTCTACCAATAGGAAACCGAACAATTAAGAAAATGACAAAAAAGATGTCGTTTTTGGCGGTGATAGATGGCAGCTGGCAAGAAAGAGTATGTGGCAATTCCAATGAGCTAGCGAAGATCCAAAGAAATAGAAAACTGATACGGGAAAGTCTGTGCCATTCTGTAGCACCAGTAGTTTACCGTTTGTAAGCAAGTATACTGTCATCTGTGTATTTGTATATTGCTCTCTCGTGACTTTTGTCATCTCAGTGTATATTTTCCTAGTGAGTATATTCATTTGGAAGGCCACTGTATATTCTATTACCGTTTAATAATTACACACATCACACCTCTTCAAGTTAAAACTACTATCAACATAAGTACTGCCAGATGTCATCTTTCGCGGGACAAAGAGTCAAATTTAAACAAAAAATAAGTTCACTGAAATGTTATCAAATTGCGAATCTTTTAAAACGATTGGGAACGCTTTCGAAAAGATTAGAAAATATATTTAGTAATAAAGAGCCGCATGTGATACAAATACTAATTCATTTCCGAGGTGTTGGATAGCTGAAATATTTGTTTAAAAATATATTACACCACATTTAAATTGCATTAAATATTGTTAACGCTGTTAATTCGTAATTTTTTACTTTCTCGTATATAAACCGTGAAATATAAATCGTATATAATATATAATCGTATATAAATCGTGAAACATATGTAGAGAAAATATTCTTGATGTCTTCCGGGCTGATGGGCCGTGGTCCAATTGGCTTGGAACTGCCAAACGTTTCGCCCACGACTGCGGTGGGCATCTTCAGTGGCGAGGTCTCGGGCGAAGTGTCCGGGACAGCGGCTTACTGGCGACTGACGTCGTGCTGGTCTCGTCCGCGGTATTAATAGGCCGCGGGTGGTGGTAGCGGAGGGGGTGGTTTCGCGCGCTGGCTTCTGATTGGCTGTCGCTTCGCGGGCTGGCTTGCGATTGGGCATCGACTGAGATGGGAGTGGCGCTGGGAATTTGGTTACTGTAAGGTTTTGTCTTGGTGTTACGGAGTACGGGATGCCAAACGGAACTGATTTTGACTCCTTCTTCTTTCCTGTTGAAATTGTTCGGATGTTTGAAAATTTCTATGGCTTCCCGTTGTAAGCGGGCGTGGTAGTGGTTTGTTGTGGATAAAATCTCGGTGTTGTCGAATAAGATGTCATGTTCTTTTCCCGAAAGAGCATGTTCAGCGACCGCGGATCTTTCGGTGTAGCCGAAGCGGCAGTTTCGTTTATGTTCTGTAAGGCGAGTGTTGACGGAGCGTTGCGTTGTGCCTATGTAGACGGAACCACCGGAACAGGGAATTCTGTAAACACCTGCTGAACTTAATGGGTTTCTCCGGTCCTTTGCTGAACGAAACATGTTGCGGAGCTGTGTGGTAGGCGTGAACATTGTTTTGATTTTGTATTGCTTCAGGATCCTGCTGATGCGGTCAGTGACGTTTTTGAGATATGGCAGTGAAATGGTGTTGGTTTCCTCTTCTTCAGAACGGCTGCGTGCGCTCTTGTTAGGGTGTAGTGCTCTCTTTACTTCTTGGGATGAGTAACCGTTGGCTCGAAGTACATTTTCCAGATGACCGAGTTCTTGGTGCATGTTGCTTTCTTCGCAAATGCGTGTGGCGCGGTGGACAAGTGTCTTCATCATTGCCCTCTTCTGGCTTGGGTGGTGGTTCGACATTTTATTCAGATATCGGTCCGTGTGGGTGGCCTTCCGGAAAACTTTATGGCCCAGGGATCCGTCTTCCCTCTTGTTGACAAGTACATCAAGAAAAGGTAGTTGTCCATTTTGCTCTCTTTCAACAGTAAATTGAATACGGGGGTGAATGCTATTCAGGTGTTGTTGAAATTCCTCTAATGTTTCTTCCCCGTGACTCCAAATGATGAAGGTGTCATCTACGTAGCGCAACCAACACTTGGGTTTGCGCGGCGCGGTATTTAGCGCAATAGCCTCGAAGTTTTCCATGTATAGGTTGGCCACAATCGGACTCAGCGGGTTTCCCATGGCTACTCCATCTTCCTGTTCGTAAAACTCCGCATTCCACACAAAATAGGTCGTAGTGAGCACATGGTGAAAAAGCCCCGTGATGTCATCTGGGAAAAGCTTTCGCAGCAACGCTAATGTATCAGAGACCGGAACCATGGTGAAAAGCGATACCACATCGAAGCTAACGAGTAGATCGCCAGGTTGTGTTGTCAGAGTCTGCAGTTTTTTCCACAAAATGCGCCGAATCTTTGATGAAGGTCTTGGTTTTGCCTATGTGCGGTCGAAGCAAAGAGCAAAGGTACTTTGATAATGCGTACGTAGGAGAGCCAATTGCGCTGACGATGGGCCGCAACGGAACTTCCTGTTTGTGAATTTTCGGTAACCCATAGAGCCTGGGCGCTATTGCTTCAGATTTCTTGATTATGCGTTGTTCTTCTTCCGGAATAGAAGACTCTTTGAGCAGCTGGTTGGTGCGGCGTAGTATGCGTGACGTGGGGTCACGTGGCAGCCGGCGATAGACGTTCGGGTCCAGGATGTCCTTCATTTTGTTTGTGTAGTCCGTTTTGTTCAAAACCCCCCAAGAACAACCTCTCCCAAGCGGAGAGAGCAGCACTACGAAAACTCAACAAGAACGACGACATTGTCATTCTTGCTGCCGATAAGGGGAACGCAACTGTTGTTTTGAACAAAACGGACTACACAAACAAAATGAAGGACATCCTGGACCCGAACGTCTATCGCCGGCTGCCACGTGACCCCACGTCACGCATACTACGCCGCACCAACCAGCTGCTCAAAGAGTCTTCTATTCCGGAAGAAGAACAACGCATAATCAAGAAATCTGAAGCAATAGCGCCCAGGCTCTATGGGTTACCGAAAATTCACAAACAGGAAGTTCCGTTGCGGCCCATCGTCAGCGCAATTGGCTCTCCTACGTACGCATTATCAAAGTACCTTTGCTCTTTGCTTCGACCGCACATAGGCAAAACCAAGACCTTCATCAAAGATTCGGCGCATTTTGTGGAAAAACTGCAGACTCTGACAACACAACCTGGCGATCTACTCGTTAGCTTCGATGTGGTATCGCTTTTCACCATGGTTCCGGTCTCTGATACATTAGCGTTGCTGCGAAAGCTTTTCCCAGATGACATCACGGGGCTTTTTCACCATGTGCTCACTACGACCTATTTTGTGTGGAATGCGGAGTTTTACGAACAGGAAGATGGAGTAGCCATGGGAAACCCGCTGAGTCCGATTGTGGCCAACCTATACATGGAAAACTTCGAGGCTATTGCGCTAAATACCGCGCCGCGCAAACCCAAGTGTTGGTTGCGCTACGTAGATGACACCTTCATCATTTGGAGTCACGGGGAAGAAAACATTAGAGGAATTTCAACAACACCTGAATAGCATTCACCCCCGTATTCAATTTACTGTTGAAAGAGAGCAAAATGGACAACTACCTTTTCTTGATGTACTTGTCAACAAGAGGGAAGACGGATCCCTGGGCCATAAAGTTTTCCGGAAGGCCACCCACACGGACCGATATCTGAATAAAATGTCGAACCACCACCCAAGCCAGAAGAGGGCAATGATGAAGACACTTGTCCACCGCGCCACACGCATTTGCGAAGAAAGCAACATGCACCAAGAACTCGGTCATCTGGAAAATGTACTTCGAGCCAACGGTTACTCATCCCAAGAAGTAAAGAGAGCACTACACCCTAACAAGAGCGCACGCAGCCGTTCTGAAGAAGAGGAAACCAACACCATTTCACTGCCATATCTCAAAAACGTCACTGACCGCATCAGCAGGATCCTGAAGCAATACAAAATCAAAACAATGTTCACGCCTACCACACAGCTCCGCAACATGTTTCGTTCAGCAAAGGACCGGAGAAACCCATTAAGTTCAGCAGGTGTTTACAGAATTCCCTGTTCCGGTGGTTCCGTCTACATAGGCACAACGCAACGCTCCGTCAACACTCGCCTTACAGAACATAAACGAAACTGCCGCTTCGGCTACACCGAAAGATCCGCGGTCGCTGAACATGCTCTTTCGGGAAAAGAACATGACATCTTATTCGACAACACCGAGATTTTATCCACAACAAACCACTACCACGCCCGCTTACAACGGGAAGCCATAGAAATTTTCAAACATCCGAACAATTTCAACAGGAAAGAAGAAGGAGTCAAAATCAGTTCCGTTTGGCATCCCGTACTCCGTAACACCAAGACAAAACCTTACAGTAACCAAATTCCCAGCGCCACTCCCATCTCAGTCGATGCCCAATCGCAAGCCAGCCCGCGAAGCGACAGCCAATCAGAAGCCAGCGCGCGAAACCACCCCCTCCGCTACCACCACCCGCGGCCTATTAATACCGCGGACGAGACCAGCACGACGTCAGTCGCCAGTAAGCCGCTGTCCCGGACACTTCGCCCGAGACCTCGCCACTGAAGATGCCCACCGCAGTCGTGGGCGAAACGTTTGGCAGTTCCAAGCCAATTGGACCACGGCCCATCAGCCCGGAAGACATCAAGAATATTGACTCCGGCCGTGAAAGCCTTCAATGCTTTATATGTAGAGAAAGTTATGTAATGCTGAAGGAAATGGATTTCGCGACTTCAACTGAAATACACATTTTAAAAGTTCCTGACGCAGTGAAATGTTGTTTTTTTCAATAATATCAAGAATAAATTTCATCAAAATGTGAATAATTTCCGTGTTTGACGTCGGAACAGAAAAGTGCGAACTTCCGTTAGAACTCTGCCAGGGACCCAGAACGCTTTGACACAAGTGAAGAAAACGTGCTTTTATGGTTTATAAATTTCTTTGAGCAAAGAAAACTAACCTCTAATTATACAATATTTCCTTTGTTTTTCTTCATGTGTCTAAATGTTCATAGAAGTTTTGTCAGATGTCATTATTTGCTGAGAACATTTGTCGTGCCTTAGAGAAGCATGAAACATGTTTATTAGGATTAATTTTTCTCTAATTTGGGAAAATGAAAATTAATTTTTTCAATCATTTGGTTAGTCTTTTGTAAAATGTTTATGTAACCCTTATTGAGAATTCTGATAATATTTCGATTTTTCCGATTTCTACCCACGCACGTTCTTCGCTTTTGATTTAATTTTGTGATAATTTTTGAAGACCTTTTTCTCGATTTCTTTTCCAAGAACTATAGAACTTTTTGTTTGCGCATTACAGCTATCAAAATATTTGGAATTGTCGAAATTCATCCAGTGAACTTCACACCTCTGTTGTTTTTAGAACGAACGATAACATCGGGCGAGTGATCCTCTTCAAAATACTGTTACGCAGGCACACACACTCAAAGTGGGACTCAAAGCCTTAACACATGTTTCTCTGTGTATTTCAACGTGCTGAATTAGAATCTGAAGCCAGAATTGCGCCACCACCCTCCAATGTTTTGTATCGCAAAACAATCGTGACATTTTATTTTTTTGTTTTCGGACGTTGTTGTCAGACCCGAAGACTTCACACATTTTTCTCCATGTACGTCGACTCTCTATAGCCGAAGTTGAAGCCAGAATTTTTATGTGATTGAAAGACGACCCTCCAGTTGTCTTTTAATCACATAAAACCGCCGTCAAATTTACAGTCTACAATTTCACGGTGTTTATTCGTAATTAAAAACAATTGGAAGGTGGTGACGCAATTCTGGCTTCAGATTCAGATTTAGAGCGTCCTTATACCTAGAGAAACGTGTGTCAAGTCGTTGGGTCTGACAACAATCTCCGAAACAAAAAATAAAATCTCACGGTGGTCATTTGCAATTTAAAAAACTGGACGTGGCGGAATTCTGCCTCGAGATTCGGCATCAGCGTGTCGACATACACAGAGAAACATGTCGTATCTTTGTGCCCTACAACAACCCCCGAAAACAGAAGAACAAAAGAACAAAAAAATAGAATTTCACGGCGGTTTTTTGCGATTTAAAAAAACTTGGAAGGTGGTGGTGGTGCAATTCTAGCTTCAGATTCGGATTCAGCGCGTCGACATTCATAAATAAACGTGTGTCAAGTGTTCGGGTCTGAAAACAACCCCCGATGACAAAAGAGTACAATTTCACCGTGTTTTTTCGCGATTTAAAAAAATAACATGTTTATTGAATAAGGTGCCATTATACGAAGCAAAAATATTGTTTTTCATTTGATTGTTCAACTTCATCAATCACACGCAATTACTTTAATTTTCTCATTTTATCGGATTCTTTAATCTCAGACCTCCAGTGATGGCATTAATCAAATAACATCTTACACTTAGATATATAATATTTTACGAATTATAATGTGAAAAAATACTTATGTTTATTGAATTGGTTTTATAAAAACCTGTAAAAAGGTGTTTCCAATAGATCTTTGGGATGTTAAAAACATCCAAAAAGGAAACGCAATGTTAAGCTGTCGTCATTAACATTGAATAATTCAAATTTTCCTCAGGTGTAGTTTAGTTTCCTTAGGTGTAGCTAAACCTTTTCAAAGAATGAACATTAGAAACCTTGAATGGCCTGTTTTCTTTTGATACACTGCTTCGTTCTCGCGTTACAGGTGGCCGTGTACACGTGTAACATGTTCCTGGCGTTTCGTAGGATGACGACCAGCGTGCAACAGACCACCTTCGAACTCATACGAAATTTGTGGGATTGAAACTGAAATGTAGTTTGTGTTGGGAAGGTAATATAACTTGAGGACTGTTGGATAGATTGAGCACATGTACTCGCTTTCGAATATTATAGAATAAAAACATCAAATTAACAGTTTTAGGAAGATAATTCTGAATTACTGGGTGATAAATTGAATTGAAAATATCAACGTCATGTTACTTTAGGTTGATTTAAATAATTCTATACTTGTGTAAATAAAGCAATATTTTCGGATGTGTGATCCTACTCAGGTGATCTTTCAACACATAAAATTCAATATGTCTTCATTTGAATACCTTAACATTCCAGTCATCCATTTCAATGCAGTTTACAGCAAACAACTTATGGTGTGGTTCTTATTTTAATATTAATGGTTAAACAAGAAAAACAAATAGTTTCTGACTCGGTTTTAACAAGAGCCTTTGAAAAAAAATAATAATACAGCGATTCGGTTGCTCTGACAGAATAACAAAAATTATTGTTTCGGCGTAATGCACATTGAAAAATAATTTGTTTATAATCAATTTCCACCTAGATGATAAAGATATCGACTCGCACATTCCTGGTCTTAAAAGAGAATATAAAACACAAAATAATAGTTATGTTCACATTCACTCTAAAACAGACGGATTCAGCGTAATTAAATTGGCCTCAGAATTTGTTTACAAGCTAAGTGCTTTTTACGTGTATGTGGCAGGCAAATGTGCGACATTGCAGAACTGTTTTTTGAGTAGGCTTATGTAGAGCGAATGAATGAATTGCAAACAGTTGGGGTCGTTGTAAGACGCTAATTTCTAATAAACAATTACATATCTCGAGAACGAAATATGATAGCACCAATCGGATCCCGTAATTTTGTATCGTGGTTGAACGCCATTGAGATGAGGCTATGAAAAATTTGCAACAATTGCAAATTTATAAACAATTTTCAACTTTCGCAAATCTAAAGGGGGAGAGTCTCCCTATGTCGCAGGGCCGAAATCCGCGATTTAACAATTTTGCAACAAAATAACCATTTATAAACAAATTCGAAATATGCGTTAGTACGGCTGGAAAAGCTCCGTAAATTGCGCCTCAAATGAACATTTTAAAATAGCAACTTGACAGGAGTTATAATTTCATTCCTAAAAGTTAGTATAATTGTTGCTAAAAAGCTAAATGTTTACTGGTCTATTGACAGTAATTCTGGACGGAAAATCACCGATCAGAAATATGCTTACGTAATGGCATACGCGCAGGTAAAATCCCTCCTTCGGCAGGGAAATACTACGATATTTCCCGATCATACGTAAGCGAACTGGGTTCCCTCCCCCTGAGACAGCAGCGCTTCTACCTCTTGGGAGTTTGCACCAATCAGACAGAGCTGCGGTGTACCTGCTAGCGATTGGTCAACGCGTTCCTTCCCCCTGGCCGCGGGGTGTCCAAGTTGTCGGCGCCGTTGACCGGCGAGATTTTCTGAGGGGTACTGTACGTATACGGGAAAGTAAAAATGGAATTAATATTGCTGTGTCCGGCGGTGCAGGTGACAGCTAGTACCGTATGACACTGCCACCTGTACGTTGGGATACCAGTCCGCATCAGAAGTTGTATTGCCCGCGGCACGTACACGCAGTATTGATGTGCCGTTTCTGGTCCATAGTTCTCTCTGATGCTGGACGTGCGAGTCTCACATGGGTCTACCCATGTAATCATGTGCAGTATTCTATCTGTATGGGCTTTATTTGTACGGAGGCATAAGTTGTATAATGCATTCGGGGTGTTGTAGTACTTTTTTCCACCAGTATATTTCATTAATTTCAAGCACAAATTACGCAAAAACTACTCATTTTTTCGAAACATTGTACATGATTTTTTTTAGGAGTATTGCGAGTATTTTACACCATTGGGCGTCTCTCGCATCCCAGTTTCCATTTCAGTCTGTCACTGCAGTCTTCTGCAGTTAATCCTCTTCTGTCCATTGCCTTCTCTACTCCTTTCTTCCCTGTACTTCTGGGTCTTCCTCGTCTTCTGTGTGATGTTGGTGTCCAATTCCAGAGCTTTAGAGTCCATCGTTCTTCACCCATTCTGTTTAAATGACCATACCATTTGAGCCTTTTAATTTCAATGGTATCAATAATGTTGAAACTCACTTCTGCTTTTCTTCTAATTTCTTCGTTTCTTACTTTGTCCAACAATGACAATCCACAGCTTCTTCGCCAATAGTCCATTTCCATTGCTGTAAGTTTATTCTCATTACCTTTAAATAGTTCCCAAACTTCAGACCCATATGTGGCAATACTCTCTATGATAGTCTTATACAATCTTCTTTTAACATTTTCCCTAAGAGTTTGGTTCCGTATTAAGGGATGTAATTGCCTTACAGCTACTTTGTCTTTTGATATTCTACTCTGAATATCTTGTGTACTACCCCCATCTGCTGCTATTTGAGTACCTAGATACACATTCTGGTACATTCTGGCAGGATTTCAATTCTGGTCCATTGGGTATACAAGAGTCTTGGCCTCTCCTCCTACAACCAGATATTTTGTTTTATTAAAATTTATTTCCAGCCCCCAATTTAAGTACTCTTCATGAAGTTTTCGTAACATACACAAAACATCATCTTCGTCCTCAGCGAAGGTAACTTGATCGTCTGCATAATTAAGAGAATAGAGCATGGAATCGTCAATTTTTACACCCAGATTGCAACATTTTCTTCTCCAGTTTTTTTAAAGCTTCGTTTAAATATAATTTAACCCGGGAGTGGTAACGTGGAGTGGGACCCCCACGATCCTTTCTTCCCGCTTCTTGTATTTCCCACGTTGGCCACCCTGACCATTGCTTGAGTACCTTTCTGTTTTTGTATCGTGATATTTAGTGTCCGCTCAGTTTGCTAATTTCGTGAGTTTTATCCGTGTAGCAAGCTATTGTTTTGTTAGCGATGCCCAGAGACCCCCGCGTTACCTTCTACATCAGCAAAAGTGTCTTCAGTCTCGTACACTCTATTCGTTTGGCAACGTATTGCATGCTGTATTTTTACGTTAGGAATTCCCTGTAAAGTTAATACTGAAGTACTACGAACATTTTAGGTCACTTTATATGTTAAGAAAGGAGTTGAAGAATACGCCAACTTTTGCTGAAAGCGGGAACAGAATATCGTTACTCACCGCCCTGGAAAAGCAGTCTGCACGCAATTCCAAAAGACCAGGATAATGTTTTCTTTGTGTATTGATTTGGATATGAGTGAGAGAGTTACAGAATTCACCAATATCAAAATTCAAATGGATTTAGAGAGGAATAAATATGATCGCAGCACCTATAAGACTGACAAAGCGGAAATGAAGGCAGTAATTGGGCTACGTATTTTGGCTTGGTTTGTGAAATCAGGGCATCAAAATCTTGCTGAATTGCGGAATGTGGATAATCTGAGTATTGAAATTTTCCATTGCACTTTGAATTTGAAAACATTTCAATATGTGCTACGAAACATGGACTTGGATGTGACAACACGCGTAGACCGGTAGAAAAGTTAACTCCAAATATTAGACGCTTTCCTGTTGAATCCTCAGACTTGTTTAGCAACTAAATTCTTAATAAATTGTTTAATTACACGCAAAAAATTGTTAATAATAGAAGAAGAATATTATATTAATTTGTTTTTCAATAATATAGCATATATCATGAAAAGAGTGTGGGGGTCTGGAGACACCCCACGTTACCACTTTTGTTTCAAAAAGTCACGTTACAACTGCCGGGTTAAACAGAGTGGGAGCTATGCAACACGCTTGCCGTAAGCCTTTATTTACAGAAAATGGTTCAGAAAAGGTTTCTTCCAATTTTAATCTGGCTTACATTTCTGCTGTATAGGTCTTTAACAGCTTTTAATAAGTAATCATTAACATCTTGTTTCTCCATTGTCATCCAGAGTTAATTTAATGGAACTGTGTCATAGGCTTTTCTTAAATCTACAAATACCAGGTGAGTTTCTAAATTATGGGCAAGTCGTTTGTCAGTCACTAGTCTGATAATAAACATATTATCAGTACACGAGCGTCCAGCTCTGAAGCCGCTCCGTTCTTCCACATCTACAAGATTCATTTCAAGGCGAAATTTTAGTATTTTTCCATGCAACCGGCCAATACTACAGAGCAGAATTATACCTCTGTAATTCCCACATTGTTTTCTGTCACCTTTTTGTATATGTTAGAAATATAACCTGTTCTAAAGTCCTCTGGCAGCGTCTCTCCCTTCATACATCTATTGTACAGTTGGCAGAGAATTTCGCGGAGTACATTAGGACCATTTTTTAACAGCTCCATATACACTGCACCTGGGCCTGGAGACTTTCCATTTTTAAATGTTCTAAGAGCCTTTCCAATCTCATTTACTGTAATGTCTTCAATGTCATTATCTCTATTCCCGTACTAATATTGTAAACATTCATGAATTCTTTTCTGTCTCTTTCGTCAATTCTTCATAATATTCTTTCCATTGTTGTAGGCTTATAAGTTGTAAGGCTGAACATTGTTTCTCATTTGTTCTTAGACCTTTTATAAGCTTCCAAGACTCTTTTGCTTTGGTACTGCCAATGCATTGGTCAATTTCTTCACATTTCTTTTCCCAAGCAGCATTCTTAGCTTTTATAACTTCCTTTTTTGTTTCCCTACTTATTTGACTATACTTCTTTCTGTCATTATCATCTTGAGTACTTAGCCATTTTCTATAGGCATTTTTTCTCTCTTACTTTCTTTTCTAAAGAACTATTCCACCGTATATCACTTATTTTACCCTTATCACTTCCTGCTTCTCCAAGGCTCTCATAAGCAGCTTCATGGATAGCTCTTACTATTCCGTCGTAGAGAGATTGGGTAGTTGTGTAATCTATATTTGATAGCTTTCCACTGAGTCTGATTTTATATAGAAAATTTATTGATGAGTCAGTTAGAAGATGAAGTTTATTTTTCGGGATTTGTATGCTGAATGGTGTGTCTTGAATATCAGTTTGTTGGATTTTATTTACAAATGGAAGATACAATTTTGACTCAGCAAATAATGATCAGAGTTGCATTCGGCACCCCTGTAATACTCTGATGCCTTCCACCTTGGCTTTGTTGTTATGTTTGCCAAGTACGTAATCTATGATTGTTCTTTTTGTTCCTCTAATCCAAGTAAATTTGTGAATATCCTTATGTTTGAAGAACCCATTCTAGATTTTTAAGCCATATTGAATACACACTTCTATCAGCCTCTTACCATTGTCATTCACAGTTTCCTCGCCGTACCTTCCGACCACATCATTTTGGACGTGCCTTCCTATTCTATCATTAAAATCCCTAAGTAAAAATACATCTTTTCTATTAGCAATTCCATCTAAGACACTTGTCAATTGATTAAAAAAATGCAATCTTCTCATTTTCAGGAGCATCGTCATTTGGGGCATAAATACCTATAAAAACCATCTCTATTCCTTTTATTTTAAAATCAAGTGTTAAAATATTCTCATTGACGCATTTCCAGCTCTTAATACAGTTTTTATATCTTTTTGATACGGTGATAGAGACTCTTCTCGTTGCTCTAATTTCTTTGTTCACCCTGCTAAATATATGAATGTAACCTTGAACTTCTTCTATGCCTTGACCCTTTTTTTTTGTTTCTGACAACACAGCAATTTCCACATTTATTTACTTAGTTTTTCAAATACTTCTACTCTTTTCAGATTAAGACCCCGTACGTTCCATGTTCCTATAATCATAAACCGTTTCTGTTTGCATTGTAGTTTCCTGGACATTCCGGTTATATTTTTTCTGGGACATTTAGCAATCCAGCATTTTTACTTTCCCGTATACGTACGTATACACGGAGTGATATACATAGTATAGGGAAAGTTATGTAATGCTGCGCGAAAAAATGGCCAATTTTCGGCGGAAAAAAATTAATTGCCGGGCCGTGAAAACGAATAAGTGGATAAAACCAGTTGCTAAATTAAGAAAAAAATCCTCTATCTCGTGGTGTGGTCAAAATCCATGATTTGTTGCTTCTTTATACTTAAAAATCGATTGACGGCATTCCGTCCGTCTGTCCGTCTGTCCATTTGTGGTCAACGCTAGCGCCTAAACCGTTCGGTCGATTTTCTTCAAAATTGATATTCCCCAGTCGATCTGATTTTAGTCGAAGCTTTGTGATTTTGAAAAAGATTCTTTAAAATTTGGGGGTACTTTATATGAAGCCTCCCGGGGATTTTCAACATTTTCTCAAAAACGGCTCCAAATTTTTTCTTAGAATTTCTTGTATGAATAGAGGAAAATACACTTTTTAACATGGCATAGGTCCGATTTTCACGTACAGCTCTGAATTTTCGAAAATTGTGAAAGTTTGAATTTTTTTCGGCGTCTTTCTCCAACTACAAAATTGAAGATAGAGATTTTTTCTTCAAATAAAATTTGTTCTGCATATTGAATTCTTTAATAAAGGTCATGTAAATGTTTTTCACAATTTTGGTAGTTTTCGTGCAATATTGCGTGCAATATGTGCAATTTTAAAAAATTACAAAAACAAAATTTTCTCAAAAAAGGCTCCAAATTTTTTCTTTAAACTTTTGGTAGGGATAGTGGGAAATGTACTCTATCAATGACATAAACGCCATTTTGGTCTATCCGTTGGTTTATTCAAAAATTACAAAAATGTAATTTTTTTACTTGTCTCTCACGTCGTTAATATTTACATTATCGGCGATTTTTTTACATTATTATATTGACGAGTATATATGCTTTAAATAATGTCAAGTAAAGTTTCTCGAAAACACTACCGTTTTCTGTGAAAAGTAGCTCAAATTTCGGCATTTTCAGAAACGCTCAAACGTCATTTTCTCGTATATGGCTGCAATTTTTTCCTTGAAACTTTTGTAACGGATAGTGCTAATTACACTCATTAGTATAGCGTGAAGTTTATTTTGAGTTTTTTTTTGTTTTTTTCAAAAATTATGTAAATGTAAATTTTGTGAAAGATCTCTGACATCTTTAATATGCACATTATCCGCAATTTGTAAAGATGATTATATTTGTGAGTGTAAGTGCTTCAAATAACTTCAAATAAAGTATTTTGAAAACTCAAACATTTTTTGTGAAAATGAGCTTCAAATTTCGCATTTTTAGTAGTGCTAAAACGCCATTTTCTCTTAAACGGCACATAATTTTTATAAGAAAATTGCCATTTACGGCTAGGTTTTTGTGTTCTTTAATATTCTAAAATTAATGTTTCTGTTCTACCAATAGGAAACCGAAAAATTAAGAAAATGACAAAAAAATGTACTTTTGGCGATGATAGATGGTAGCTGGCAAGAAAGAGTATGTGGCAATTCCGAAAAGCTAGCGAAGACCCAGGAAAATAGAAAACTAATACGGGAAAATCTGTGCCATTCTGTTTCTGTTTTTTGACAAATAAATAAATAAAATAAATACGGTCATGCTTAATTTTTTCAAAATACGAGTAGTTTTTCTTTAATTTTGTGACAAACGTAATAGGCCGCTGTAAATTTACTGCGCTTCGGACGGCTGGATGCGTCGTAAATTAGAATGTGCAATTTTGTATATTATTTCTTTCTTCGTTTCTTACATTCGAACTCTGTTATAGACTTACACATTAATATTTTAGAAATTGTTTATTTTGAAATATTTGAAATAAGAAAAAAGAATTAATAGCTCTCAGAATAGCGACAATGCAGGGTCTGCAACAATGGAATTCACTTTGCGCTCGCGAATATCTGTGAATTAGTGTCATTGTTGTGACCTAATGGAGCTGTATGAAAAGGAGTTATAATTGTCTAATTTATGTTGATATTTGCAGGCAAATATTTAGTTTTGCACCAAATGCTGTACCATTTGTAGTGAGTAGAGAATTTGTTGCATGGTTTTAAAATACTCTTCCCTAATCATGGCCCAATGGAAGGCATTTCTATATTTCCAGGGTATCAGGCTTCTTTTTCCAATACAGGGTTACAAAACTTTTGCATTCTATTTTTGTGAAGTTGTAGAATTCACATAGTTCTTACAACACTGCAATGGAAATAGTGAGTTCCAAGCGAAGATGTTAGTAGCGCATAAAGTGCAATATTACAGTACTACTTAGCTGTTTCCTCTAATACGGGAAAGTAAGTGCTGTTGTAGCACCACTAGTTTGGGTAGAGGTGCTAGCCCTGCGCTGTAACTCCCAACCTAGAGGACCGGAGATTTCTTCTTCGAGGTTACCTTCCCCTAGACAGGCTGGCTTCCCCCCCCCCCGCCTGCAGAGTCCTGCCCACCCTTACCCCAAGAGAAGGGAGGGACGGCGTAAGGAGTAGGTGAGAAAGGTAAAGGATTGGGAATATGCCTGAATGGCCTGATAGGTCGTTGAGAGACACCTTCGTCTGACTCCATGAGTTTTTTAAAAAGCTAATTTAGTACAACAGACTTTGTCTGAGGTAAAAACCTGTATCTTCAATCTTCAATTTTGTAGTAACAGAAAACCCGAAAATTTGCTGTGAAAAAGAGATCCAAAATTCGCATTTACAATAGCGCTTAAACGCCATGCTCTTTAAAGCGGCTCCAAAGTTTTCAATGAAAATTGCCCTTTAGGACGAGGTTTACTGTTCTTTAATATTCTTAAAATAAAATTTCCGTTCTACTATTAAGAAATCGTTCTACTATTAACCGAAAAATGTAAGAAAATGTAAAAAAATTGTAGTTTAGGTGGTGACAAATGGCAGCTGTGGCAAGTTCAAATAGCTAGCCCAGGCCAAAGAAAATAGAAAATTAATACGAGAAATTCTGTGCGATTCTGTAGCACCACTAGTTACATATGCCAATTTTAATATAACAATGTAAGCTTTCACGGCCGGAGTTGTAGTTGACGTTTTCTTCCGGGCAAGGGGGCCGTGGTCTATTGGAAAATATACTTCCAAACGTTTCGTCCGTAACTGCGACGGACATCCTCAGTGGCGATGTCTCGGACGAAGAATCCACTTCGATGGTTCCCCGATGATAGATGGAGCCGCCCGGTCCGCGGGGATATTCGTACCAGCGGGACTATGGTGGGGGCCGGCTATTGATAGGCTCGGATCGGGAGATGTGGTGGAGACGCTCGCTGCGTGCATGTGACTGTTATTTTCTCGCGTGCCTACGCGACCATTGTCACATGTTTGTTCGTGATTAGTCTTTGCTTTAGCCTGGCGGATTAGGGGGGTCCAAATGGTCACCACAGCTCACTATTGAAATTCTCAAACATCCCTGGAATTTCAATAGAAAGGAGGAGGGAGTGAAAATTAATCACAATTTTTTTCTATATTTAGCAACTGA